>JALPQI010000258.1:0-91893 GCA_025490895.1 Thaumatotibia leucotreta
GGGCGTATAAGACCATTTTCGCATAGCTACTCTGGATCTGGTAGCTGCCCTCACTGACCCAAAAATAATTTTTAACCTGTCTATATATTACTTATATATCAAAAAAGAATACTTATACTTGCAAATGAAAATATTAGGGGTTTATATACCTACCATTTGCGGGTTGTAACTCACATACCTTATTTTCTTTCTTGGTATAAACGACGTCAGTGTTCGTTTATTTCTTTTGTTCCCCACTTGAACAAAGCTGAAAACTTAGGAAAAAAAGTGTTAAAAAAATCATAAGAAATTAGATTTCACTCAAGAAAGACCAACCGACCTAACGAAATAATGGTAAAGGGTCATTCCAGGTGAAATCAACAAATCGAGAGTGCTGCATGGTTTCTGATTTGAATGAAAAAAATTGAGGATATATTTCATGGTGGCAGAAGTGTTGAACCACCACCAGTTTTCTTTTTTATCTTTTAGTTTCCAAGTTTTGCCCGTGCAAAATTCAGAGTCGGGTCAAATTTCTAATTGTGGAAAAACAGACATAACTTTTTTTTCTATAAAAGGTAACGAAATAATTATTACTTTGTCATTATATTTTCAATTGGTTCTTGAGCCAACCCTGGTGCATATCAAATATAATTTTATTCTAAAAATGAAGTACTTGCTGTGTTCATTTTGTAAAATAAATATAAATGTGTTAGAGCAACTACTTGTAATAGAAAAATATAAATGAAAATTGAGACTTTCGAAAATGCTCATGTTTGACTCTAAAAAAATCAATGTGGAAGATAAAATATTTTCTTTATTTTAATCATAAATTATAGATGACATCTTCTTTAATTAGATTTCGAAAAAAAAAAAAATTATTTTGCCTATTTTCCGAAATACGAATTTTTAAAATGCTCATCTAGTGCATTTTTTCTCTTGTTATATTTATGCAGATTAAAATATAACTATGACCTTAATCTTTTAAATGCCTATGAATTCAATG
Organism: Thaumatotibia leucotreta; assembly: GCA_025490895.1. Lineage (NCBI taxonomy): Eukaryota > Metazoa > Arthropoda > Insecta > Lepidoptera > Tortricidae > Thaumatotibia > Thaumatotibia leucotreta. The sequence continues at coordinate 983 of JALPQI010000258.1, forward strand.
AGAAAATATTGAATTAAATCCAGGCGATTGCAATTGACTGTATACACCGTGCCCGTTAATGAACCCAAAAAAATTTAACCACGTATTTCTAACTGCATTTAGAAAATATAATGACAAAGTAATAATTATTTCGTTACCTCGTATCGAAAAAAAGTTAGATCTGATTTTGTACAAGCAGGAATTTGACCCCACTCTTAACTTTGAATGGGCAAAACTTGGAACTTAAAAGATTAAAAAGAAAACTGGTGGTGGTTCAGCACTTCTGCTACTATGAAGACCTACCTCAATTTTAATCATTCATATCAGAAACCTCCTCCTGTTCCTCGCTATAGTGAGGGGAAAAGTTTTGTGCTACACACGAGTGCAAATGTATTTTACTTCTCGTAAGTTAAAACACTTGCTTCGCTCAAGTTTCTGTTTTAAAACCACTCGCTTCGCTCGTGATTCAACTATGGAATCCTTTCGCTTGCTCGTGTTTCAATTTCATGCTCGCGGGTAAAATACAACTTTGCACCCTTGTACAACAAATAACTATTTCTTTATAGAAGATTGATGATGAGCAGCAGCAGCACAGCATCGTCACAGTGGACAAATTACTGCGATCGCCAACCCTTTTGCCCAGCGTGGCTATTATGGGCATTTACCTCCTAATGTCCAATACGCATAGTTAATAGGATCACCTTGTATATTATTCTATCAATTTATCGGCCTGATTAATATGTACACTATACCAAGTTGCAAATTTCTAATTCTAACGGTCACTCAGTTATGCTGCGGACAGACAGACAGATAGACAGACAGACAGACAGACGGACGTAGCGAAACTATAAGGGTTCCTAGTTTACTACGGAACCCTAAAATCTCGTGTCGATTTAAAACACGACTGAAAGGAGGATTTTATCGCCAACCTTTACTTTTTTCACACTTGTATCGTAATGTCATCATCATCATCCATCATCATCATCATATCAGCCAAAAGACGTCCACTGCTGAACATAGGCCTCTCCCAAAGATTGCCACAATGACCGATCCTGCGTCACCCGCATCCAGCGGACCCTGGGGCAAGAAAACCTAGCGGTTAATTCCGAAAACGTTAACTTACAAAAAAACTCTATTTTTTTTACCCGATTTTTTTTATAGACCTATACAACAATACCCCATACTATAAGATTACAGTAAAATAAAAAAACATCCCGACTTTACTTATAGGGGAGGTGCTCGAATATTTTTTAATATATTTTATTCTACCTCTTTTTCGGTGTGACTGATATGGAGGTATACGTGTACCAAATTGCAAATTTCTTATACTAACGGCCTATGAGCTATGCTGCGGACAGACAGACGGAGAGACGGACAGACGGACATGGCGAAACTATAAGGGTTCCTCGTTTACCACGTAACCCTAAAAAGGTTGGAATTAATTTTAGGTCTATATCGGGTGGCATAATTTTAATATCGTTTGTCCTAATGATTTTCGTGTCTAATGTGTATGTATCGAATAATAATTGTGCATAATTGTGATGGTCCTACTATTTAATGTACTAAAACTAACTACTTTTAACAAACGACCTTTAAAAAAATATTTTCCTTAAACTTAACCCTCCCTTAAACCACCCAACCCTGTTGTCCAAAGAATTTTAGTCATCATACCTAGGAACCGGTCGACAAAGCCCCGCTGCGCGGGACTTCTATTTCTGATCTAAGGGATAAAAGGTACCTAACGAACCTATCCAGGTTAGAGTAGGGGAGGTACAGATTCATTATTTTCTAATACAGGGGGGCTTCGCCCCCGAGCCCCTCTTGTGGGGCGCTTCGCTCCCCTATCGCCCCTTTTTCGGGTTTCCAAATAATTCGGGTTTGTAAATAATTGATTAAAAATACTTAAGTATTTTATAGACTACGCCTTTCTCTCCGCCTTTCCTAGAAACCTAACCATTCCAAGTCGGTTTTACCCTGCCTTATTGAACTTGAACATTATTTTAAACCATTCACCATATTGTTAATATACTTTTTTCAATGAAATTTCGGACATAACAATTGTAGGTGCAAAGAAAATTTACAGTTTGAGCAGTAGGAAACAATGAACATTATGATTATTAAGCTTTAGGTAATTCGATGATCGAGTAATCAATATTAGGATAAATATAGTGTAGGTGTTTTAAATGTGTATGCGCAAAATAAAGTAGGCTAAACGAGTAGTATGCCATTTAACACTATGCTAAACATTCTCAGCCAAAAAATTTTAGGACAATCGACGTTATGCGACACGTCAGGCACCCCTTAATCTTATCTTAAAAATATACTCTTCAGACAAAGTTTCGGTTTAAAGACATTTTTTTTGTACACTTGTTTGACGGTGAGCACTGTCACCGGCGTCAAAAGTGTTAAGGAATAAATATTTAAAAAAAACGCTGAAATCGATTTGTCTTATTTTTTTATCAGCAGTTGGAATACGACGTATCAAGTCGCTATCTTTCAAATCACACTATTTCCATGCAAACTTTCAACTACCTTTTAACCACTTTAGGGTTTAAATTTTATAAAATGGTTTCTCATTTTGTATACAAATAATTATACAGGGTGGAAAAGGACGACGTTCCTTCCCGCTACCGACCGAGTCTATCAACCATTACGATGAACTTTCAGTATAGTACCAAACTAGAAATATCTTTAAAAAGTCAATTTTCCATGTACGTTTTCGATGTTGGTCCCATACAGAAATTTCATCGTAATGGTTGGTAGACTCGGTCGGTAGCGGGAAGGAACGTCGTCCCTTTCCACCCTGTATAAGTAACCTTCTGTAAAGATGCCATCTTTCTAGCCCTAGTAATTTACACTAAATTTATTGTCTACCTTAGTCTCCTTAAACAAAATCTACACCCCTACTTAACCCTCTCAATCATTAAATTTCCCTGCACTCTGATATATTATCGCTTTTTTCGTATTTTACTTAGTAAATCTCTTACAATGTTTTAGGTCTCCAATCGTAACTTTGCATCCCCTTGTTATAAAAATACTTTTATAGGAATTATCATAGCTTTAAGTTAAACTTCAACCCAATAAAAATTGTAATCCCCTTTTAACCTTTAAGAAATGATTAAATTAAATTTCTTGTACTCTTGTAAAATACCTTATTAATACTAAAGTTTCAAGTTCCTACATTAAAATAAATTTGGATCCCACCTTTGCACTCTTATCTTACCAGAAAATACAGCTCATACATGAAGTTTGACATTGTCATTCAAATGAACAATAAATTGAGTCTCTAATTGTTTACATTTATTTTTACCTATGTATAAAATACGCAATGGAATGTCGAATTTACAAGAATGTGTTTGTAATTTACCATTTTTGGAGGTTGCCTACGTCACATAAACGTGTACGAGTATTTGCTCGTGCTATAATCAAAACATAGTACCTACCGAAAAAAAGCAACATTATTATTAGGTACTTTGTGCAATATGCAATGCAACACGGAAGTTACCTCTTACCTACATGTATCCTAAGGACTGTATCGTTATTTATAAATACAACTTTACTTGGCCGTATTTTTTTTATATTACATTTTTACATAAAAAACATACATGTGTCTAATTACTGCTTTAATAAGGTACACATTTCATCCTAGAAACTCGACGTGAAACATCTGGATTAGACACAACTAACCCAATCCTCCCGAGTCATAAAAAATATTTCGGACAAATACTGCAAAAAAAATTACGGTTTGCGAAGAAGACGACATCACACACAAAAAAAATCGTACTATGAAAGACGCGCTTTCACGTGCTTCGTAATGTCAAACATTTAGGTATTTTCATAGCACTTAAATTTCACAAAAAAAATGTCCTGAATTTGTGAAAGGATACTTTAAAGAGAATATGGTATGTAGCATACGTGTATTCTGACTTTGACATCCAATATAACAATCACGGAGCATTTATATCCATCTGTTCCAACGATGGATCAAGCCCATGGTGTTTCATTAAGGCTTTTATGTATGGCTGATTCTTGTAGCTTTTTTACTGTTCTTATACGCATAAGAAAGCGAAGGTTATCTAAATCGTTGTGTAAAAATCCCATTTTAAGTAAAACATTAAATCCACCACATTTAATTTGCGTATGCTTGATTGGGAAATCATGAAGACACCGTTTAGATAATATACTCGGGCAGCATCTTGCCTTATTGTTTCTAAAAATAGTAACATGCAGTCGCTGAAATAGTCTTACATTCAGCTGAATAGGTTTGTCCGAAATACGTTTGATAGGCAATATTGAAAGTATCATAAAGACCCTAAAATAAATAATTTGGAAAGTAGCCATATATCACATAACATTCAAAAATATCTACACGCCATACACTCAGAACATAGAAACGCAAAATAATACATATTTCAAGAGTTAAACCAGGTTGAACTTGTATTTATAAATAACAATACGGTCTTTAGGTACCTAATGTAGGCACGAGGTTAACTAAAAGCATTAAAATGTATGCAAGGTACCTACGTAATTTTTGCGTTACTATTAAGAACAGGAATTTCCTCGGTTCACCAAGGAACAGTTCATGACAGCCTTCGTTACTCTTGTGCCACTGACGACGACGACTGCGACTCGTCTGGTGACGTGATATGATTAAATCTTGTTATCCACATTGTAATCCACACTCCTTTTTTTTACTTTAGAACAACCTGTATAATATGAGCAGCTCCTGAGGTAATAAAACACTGGCCAAGAACATGTCGGCTTATGCTAGGGTTCCGTAGTTTTCGTATATCTCTGAAAATATTGACTTTAGAATAAAACTTCGTTTGAAAATCTCTTATTTTTTTCAAAGACCTCTTCAACGATATTGCACACTATAGGATTACAGCAAATAAAAAAATCATTCACACTTCACCAGGTTAGGCACTTGAAAATTTTTTTTTTCTATTTTTTATTTTACCACTTTGTCGGCATAATTAATATTATGTATATCTGTACCAAATTGCAGATATCTAGTACTAACGGCCACTGTGCTATGCTGCGGACAGACAGACGGACAGAGCAAAACTATAAGGGTTCCTAGTGTACTACGGAACCCTAAAAAGGTACATTAGTATGAAACCTCTTTTAAAGAGTAGCTTACATAAATACTCTACATTTATCAGTTCCCTTAATTCCTTAAGGGTTAAGGAACCTACCATCTAAACTGTTCTTTGTCCAGAACTTGCTCCATAACATACACAATCAATCAGAAATATCTGCCAAAAGTGAAACACGTGTCGTTAAGGAGTTCCGTTCTGGTCTTTATCAGCAGTTCCACCTACTTACATTAAAACGCATAAATGAAAATGCTTGATGTTTAAATGATAATACAGAATCCTAAGGTTCCTAAGGAAACACCCCATCAGAACTGGTAATTGGCAATAACTTACACGACCATCTTCATTGCTTAAAATGCATAACCAGTTACATACATACAAAACACCAAAGTGATCCGAAGTTCCGTTCTAGCCTTCATCGGCAGTTCCACTTCCCTAAGTAAGGAAGTATCACTTTTTGAAGAAAATGGATTATTGGTTGATAAATCTCAAAACGGTTTTATGTGTGCTTATAATATGAGAAATTCCATGGATTACATCATCACCTTTTGACAGACAGACGAACAAGAAAGTAATCCTGTAAGAGTTTCCGTTTTTTCATTGTGGTACGGAACCATAAAAATGAATTGAAACTAGACAAAGGCCACTCCTATTACTTATGCGTGTGGATGCATTAGGAGGTAAATGTAAATCGCCACTTCAATCCCTTTTTCGACTCTTGTGACACCCGCGGGAAGAATTGGGGTGGTGACAAATGTATTCTTACTGCCGTCACCACACGATATTTGTGTACACAAACTATATATCAGTAAATACTTCTTACTTATACTTAGGCTTGGGACTTTTGGATGCTCGCTATGGTTCTAGCATCCACGGAGTCGCCATTATGTTATAAAAAAATTTCGAAGTCAAAGTCAAAGTACACAATAATTTGTATGTAGGTACCTATGTAATTATAATAAAACATTCTACCGCTAGTAAACAAAATAAAGAAAAAAACCTTTAAATAACAATAACAAAAATATCTTATATTAGTCGATATTTCTAATTTGCCGATGACGTACTGGCTTTAGTCGGCTTTAATAATAGTCGACTTTTTGAGTTTTAAGGTTGTGTCATACGCAGAGCAATAAATGTGAGACTTGTCTTCAATTATTGCTAGTTCATTGTAAGGCTTTATCCATTCTAATAACAAGCTATATTCAGTATATTCACCACAGTTATTGTGACGGGATACACTTTTAACATGGTTAACAATAAACACTTTTTTCCGACTTTGAAATGAACATCACATAAACAGCAAAATATACAAGACTTTTCTTCGTCATATTTTTATTCCTGATAGGCCTCTAACCAAGATTTAATTTCGCAAGTCGTAAAACTATTCATTTTATAATGTTATTACAAAATTCGTAAACGATCATTCATCTGAACTGACAACTAATCATTCAAGTGTTTATTTTTATCTGAAATAGATGTCCGTAGCCTGTAAAACAAAATGCAAGTATTAAAGAGGATGCATAGTAAAGTAAATCGTAGATACGTATACATTATGCAAATTGCATCAACTGTGAAATTCACTACGTGAGTGTGTCATAGATTTGTAATAAAATTACTTGCATAATATTGTGCGTATAGATCATGACATCTAGTTACTATGTTTTCTTTCCAGACTTTGACTTTGACTTCGAAATTTTTTTATAACATAATGGCGACTCCGTGGATGCTAGAACCATAGCGAGCATCCAAAAGTCCCAAGCCTACTTATACTATAAAAATGTAAAGATTACTTACTCACTCTTTGCGTCCTGCTTATAGACTCTGAAACAACCAGTAATATGTCAAACGTTTATCTACCAAAAGAAACATCTCAGAAGATGAGAGAAATTGTCTCAGTTCAGTGGATAAAAATCTAAATGGTACATACTCGTACACTATACTATAAACGACTGTATTATTAAAACTCTAAATGTCATACGAATAAAAATTTAACTGAGGGATCGGAACCGGTGTTTACACTCACCACATTATTGTAAGATTTATTTTATTATATTTCAAGTATAATCAACAAGAAGAAAAAATATAGTAATACGTAATACATAGTTTCTTTGAAACCGTAATGACATCCGTTGTTTTTTTTCGTTGCTTAGCAACCACGGTCGTAATTGTGCCTATAGGGCGGGCGGCTGGATTTAAACAATCGCAAATAGGTGAATAGTGGTACTCGCTTTATATATCGTATACTAGCTTTTGCCCGCGGCTTCGCACGCGTAGATTTTGGACTTCTATGAAAAAAAAATGTGTTCAACCGACTTCAAAAAAGAAGGAGGTTGCCATTTCGATTGTATGTAGTTATATATTATGCATGTTACACGGTTTCCTGCTAATAATGAATCCTATTTTGTTTTTTTTTTCTCAGGAGATTCAAAAGTGGCCGAAATAAGTTTAATATTTGTGATTTTTTTTTTGGGTTTCGCCTTGACTTGTCGACAATCATTTAATCGAATGTTGTTTCAAAGACAACGGTTCAAGTATTTTCATTTCATCGACAAGTCATTCTGTCCATAGTTTTCAGTAAATTTAAATCAGGGAATTTTGAATGGTGCTTGAGGTTTTCCTTTACGGGTTCTTATTTTAGTTTGGTTTAAATTTAGTAATATTTATTCCGCAGTTCTAAACTAACCCTGAGCCTACTTTAATAGCTGTTTGCTTATATGTGGGGTCACAGTTGTAACCTAACTTAAACATATTTTAATAGCCGTTCGTTTCTATGTGGGGTCGCACTGGTCGCAATTCTAACCAAACCTAAACCTACTTTGATAGCCGTTTGCTTTTGTGTGGGGTCGCAGTTCTAACCTAAACTAAACCTACTTTGATAGCCGTTTGCTTATGTGTGGGGTCGCAGTTCTAACCTAACCTACTTTGATAGCCGTTTTCTTTTGTGTAGGGTCGCAGTTCTAACCTAAACTAAACCTACTTTGATAGCCGTTTGCTTATGTGTGGGGTCGCAGTTCTAACCTAACCTACTTTGATAGCCGTTTTCTTTTGTGTGGGGTCGCAGTTCTAACCTAAACTAAACCTGCTTTGATAGCCGTTCCCTTATGTGTGTGGTCGCAGTTCTAATCTAACCTAAGCCTACTTTGATAGTCGTTTGCTTATGTGTGGGGTCGCAGTTCTAACCTAACCTACTTTGAGAACCGTTTTCTTTTGTGTGGGGTCGCAGATTTAACCTAAACTAAACCTGCTTTGATAGCCGTTTGCTTATGTGTGGGGTCGCAGTTCTAACCTAACCTAAACCTACTTTGATAGCTGTTCGCTTATGTTTAGGGTCGCAGTTCTAACCTAAACTAAACCTACTTTGATAGCCGTTTGCTTTTGTGTGGGGTCGCAGTTCTAACCTAACCTACTTTGATTGCCATTTTCTTTTGTATGGGGTCGCAGTTCTAACCTAAACTAACCCTGCTTTAATAGCCGTTTGCTTATGTGTGGGGTCGCAGTTCTAACCTAACCTAAACCTACTTTAATAGCCGTTAGTTTCTGTGTGGGGTTGGAGTTCAAACCTACATAAACCTACTTTCAAAGCCGTTCGTTGCTGTATGGGGTTACTATTCAAACCTAACCTGAACCTCCTTTGATAGTCGTTCGTTTCTGTGTGGAGTCGCATTTCTAATCTAACCCAAAACCTACTTTGATAGCCGTTCGTTTTTGTGTGGGGTCGCAGTTCTAACCTTTCCTAAACCTAAGTAGAATCTTACCTTATTACATTCTGTTTGAAGTCTGTTTCATTGAACAGCATATTAGTATGATATAATTAAATACTTAATTGCAAATAAACTACACGAATTAGAAAGCTGAATTTACAGTGAGGCGGCCCGTGTACCCGCGCTGCTTATACATAATTATACTGTCCGCGAGCTGTCAAACAAACATTTGAAATTCGTTCGCTTTGAATCATATGTCGCCATGCAAAATTGTAGATATTTTTAACGAACAAACAAATAAATATGGTTTTGTCTACACTTAAAAAATAAAACCTCACAATGACCTTTTATGTAGCAAACTGCATTACTTACCAAAATTTAATATTAAAAGTACCTGTCTACGTATTCATCGTACCTATGTTACTCGTACCTATATATAACATGGTATGTAGATAAATACCTACATCTTCATTGGCAAGAACACTTCTATGAAGTTTTGAATGAAATAGCCCAACGAATCTGGTTTGGCTTCTTACAAACTTTAACCTTCCATTTAACCCCCATAGGGAATGAATTTTCAAAAAACCTGAAACACGTGTTTACTTATTTATTGTTAAAAACATTCATGTGAAGTTTCGAATAAAATAGCCCAACTAATCTTAATTCCCCTACAAACTTTAACCCTTCATTTAATCCCCATAGGGAATGAATTTTCAAAAAAACTGAAATACGTGTTTACTTATTTATTGTTAAAAACATTCATGTGAAGTTTCGAATAAAATAGCCCAACCAATCTTATTTCCCCATACAAACTTTAACTCTCCATTTAACCCCTTTAAGGGATGAATTTTCAAAAAACCTGAAACATGTGTTTACTTATTTATTATTAAAAACATTCCTGTGAAGTTTCGAATAAAATAGCCCAACTAATCTTATTTCCCCATACAAACTTTAACCCTCCATTTAACCCCCATAGGGAATGAAATTTCAAAAAACCTGATGTGAAACATGTGTTTACTTATTTATTATTAAAAACATTCCTGTGAAGTTTCGAATAAAATAGCCCAACTAATCTTATTTCCCCATACAAACTTTAACCCCCCATTTAACCCCTTTACGAGATGAATTTTCAAAAATCCGTTCTTAGTGCGCCTCTAAACATTATAAAGAATGTACATGCCAAGTTTGAACTCTCTAGGACCAGCGGTTTGGGCTGTGCGTTGATTTAAGTCAGTCAGTCAGTCAGTCAGTCAGTCAGTCAGTCAGTCAGGACATTGCCGTTTATATATATAGATAAATAAAGCGTTTTTACTAAACTTCTCAAAAATAATATAAACACTACAAGCTTACTCCATTCCACGGATACATATTAATACCATAGGTACAAATAATTCTCCAATTGACAAAACTAACTAAAATAACAAATACGTCATCGAAATAAAGCTCGTATCTCAGTTCTGATTCAATACTGACATACGAGGTTGCTAAGAGTAGTGACAGTTTTGGCTAGCAGATATATATACAAAAGTGAAAAATTTATATCCAGCTGTGGCCATAAATTCATGCATATTATTATTGATATTATCTAATATTCAAATCGTATAATAACAAGAATAAAGAAAATACGAATAAATAACTAGGAATGTATTGAAATTTACGAATTGAAACTAGTAGGTAGGTACCTTTTGTGTCCGTATTGATAGAGTCCTGTGCCACTCAGCGAATCCTTCAGTATTTAAGTATTTATCAGTAAAGCGTACGTGCCATTTCTGGAAAGAGAATATAACTATAATATATAAATAAATCATTGTAGTTTCAAACCAAAAACCAATAAGTTACGTTTCCGAACTTATTTATGTGCAGTTCAGCTTATTTTGTGTGCCGTAGCCGCAGTTTCCATGATACGACTGCCGGTCAGACATCAAAATCTAAAGCTGAGCTTAAAGTTTATGTACTTTGTAGTTCGCGAAGATATGGTTTTTACTGTAATACTATAACTTATTTGAATAAATAAAAAATAAGACGTATAATATTTTCTTCGGTTACCGCGAGGATTACACATGAAATAAAACTATGAAAACAGTCATCCGCAGACCACGAACCCTGTAAAGTGTTCGAAACGTCCGAAAGATATTAAAATTAGTTAATATACGCGAGTTTATCAGTTTTAATATTTTTATTTCAAAAATAATTTACTTTCCATATTGAATGTACTGAGAAGATGCGGTATATACTTTCTTACCAAGAAATCGCGGCCGCAGAAATTGCGGTGGCGATGAGCACAGATTTTATTCCACTAATCAACCATTAATTAAAGACTCGTATCACTTTGAATATGTATACCTACTAATATAATTATATAACAAACATATTCTATCTTTCTTATTATTATTATAACTAAATTGACATCCTATCGTTTTGACTTCTAGCCGTCACATGTGTTTTCAAATGACGTATTTTGTTGCCAGAGTATAGAAAATAAACTCCATTACAGCAAATCGTATCCGTAAACTTTTTTCATTTTTAATCGTTCTTGCGAATGTAACTTATACGTAATAGGTAGTATTGAGTTTTATTTAGAATCAGTTGTTATAGTTTTCTTGTGTTCCGTCATAAAAATAACAAGAAACTTAAATAAATGATGGGGTTCGAAAGAATTTCTTCCTTCTGATTTTCCCTACTTATTTAAAGATACTTTGAGTACTGGCATCCCTTGACGTATATGTATATGATTTTATGTCATTTTGAATGTCAAAAAGAGCTGTCAACGGGAGCGATTTGGCGTGCGTCCGCCCTCGAGGAGGCGCTCGCGCCATCTGAGTCAAAGGAGAATTTTGACTCGTGTCGCCATTTGTATGGAGAATATACGCAATTTTAAATTAAGGATTAAATTTCTTCGTTGTCTTTATGAGGAAAAATATGAATATGCCCTGATGCACTAATTCAGTTATCTGGCTTTTAAATTAACATGAATATTTTATGCCTGTTAAAGAAAAATATGCATTGCTTCGTGTTCGAAAAATATGCAATTTTTTGATTTTTCGGTACATTTAGAGCCGATTTCTAGGAAATCCATGTAAATATAAAATATAATATCAATTAGAGCCTCTACATGGGTTCTTTCTGAATAAGTTCATGTAAGAAATATGTTTGTAGAGTAATATTTACTTAACAAATTCTTTGTTCGAAAATAGGTCTAAAACGACAAAATCGGGAATCCGACCCTTAAAGTAAAAACAGTCCTATTATGAAATACACACCTACAACCTGTATATGTAAAACTATGTACATGCACATGCACATATAGGTACTTTAACATATTACCTACAGTCACGTCTAAAAATATGTATGCATTTCAGAACGTATGTCCACGCCACATGGACCCAGAATCGTTAACATATTTATCTACTTCCATATCATAATTATTATCCTATTATACAGGGTGGAAAGGGACGACGTTCCTTCCCGCTACCGACCGAGTCTACCAACCATTACGATGAACTTTCAGTATGGGACCAACATCGAAATAATTTAAAAAAAAATTTGCCCCTCATACAAAGTGAGTGATTAGTTAGAGTTCAATAGTATGGAAAAGTCAATTTTCCATGTACGCTTTCGATGTTGGTTCCATACTGAAAGTTCATCGTAATGGTTGGTAGACTCGGTCGGTAGCGGGAAGGAACGTCGTCCCTTTCCACCCTGTATATTCAGAAGCGGTAATGTAATGACCCATATTAAGAAACCGGTGTCTGTGGCTGTATCATAATGTTAACATTAAAGTACAGTGCATCATAATATTAACATTAAAGTATCGGTGCCAGTACATTAATGTTAACATTATAAAGTCAACTTCTTTGTGTTTTTTTTTTCAATACATATGTATTGAAAAAAAAAAACAAACACATATTTATTGTAGGATATTCTTACACAAGTTGAGTAATTTCAACTGATTTGAATTGTTATATTTAGAGGTTGCATTGGCATTACACGCAGAGCAGATGGTCGATGGGGTCGAAAAGTGCTCGAGTGGAGACCACGGCTAGGCAAACGCAGCGTAGGACGTCCACCCACAAGATGGACAGACGACCTTATGAAGGTCGCCGGGACACGCTGGATGCAGGTCGCATCTAACCGGTACATGTGGAGGTCCAGAGGGGAGGTCTATGTTCAGCAGTGGACGTCTTAAGGCTGAGATGATGATGATGATGATGATTTAGCGGTATTTTACTTAGTGGATATCAATGTAAATAAAGGTAAATTATCATTCTAAACTTATGATAAGGATGTAGATAAAGTTATGTATATGACTGTACATAATTAGGCATTAAACACTCGTGTGATCTTATTATGAAACTCGCCTACGGCTCGTTTCATAAAATCATACTCATATTTATTGCCTCTTATTATGCGCCTGGCACATAAATAACTAATTTTGTACTGACCGTATTTAGCTATAGTTCACAAAACCTGCAACTTCTGCTTCCAGCCAGACTACTCGATAAAACATATAGGTATGCCAAGCGAAAATGGCGCATCCTTTTTAGCGAGGCTGGTCATTTAATTTTTATATAAAATTAAGTTACTTTCATGGGCTTTTGGCAGCTCTGATTCCGTGCGGGTAATAAAATAGGATTAAATATTATTATTGTTCGAGACATGACATGCTTTGATGTTGCAGATGAGAAGGAAAATCCATTTACCCGTTCCTGTTTACGTAATTCTTGGTTCAGTAGGATGTAGGCTTCAGTACTCACTTCAGGAAGTTCTCAATTCAACAGAATTCTTTTTGTCGTACTTGTATTTATGTTACCCGATATCTCCGAGAATCGTGAACCGATTTAATTTTTTTAATCGGTTCACGATTCTCGGAGTCTCATTGTTAATGCGATCGTAAGTGCATAACCCCGGGTTGGTCCCGTTGGTACCAGTTGGGGTCTGATGATGGGATCTTGGAGAAATCGAGGGATCTCTTCAAATGTTATAGGTAGGTACATATATAGCGCTTTTGTAAATTTTCAAACGTTGAAAATTTTTGGTTAACTAAAGCTACTATAAAACTCTTATATGGCTAAAGGTCATGTAACTCTTGATTTATATGACTTCTTTGCTAGTTGGGAGCTTAGGCGCAAACGGATGGACAGCCAAACGTGTACCCAAAATAGGTTACGAAAACTATTACCTAATGTTACAAATTCTTCCGTAGCATTTTTTCCATAGATTTAAGTTGGTGATAGGATTCTTTGTGCTAGGTTTAAACTTGAAATTTAACTTTTTGTGTTAAGTTATTAAGTTGTTAGTTTTAAATTTAGAGCATATTTTCAATTATTTGAAGCAGTCTTTACATACAGACGGGTGAAGGGAGTGTTATTGGAAAGAGATGATTTAAATATATTTGACCTAAGTCACCGTTTTGTTTTACTTATAATTTAATTTTACATGGCAATAAAGAATACTTCATTTTATTATTATATAATTTGATTCAAGCTTTTAAAATTTATTTTGATTATTTTATTTAACAAAAACATTTCGTCGAGTAATTAATCTTCGCTGTTTATGGCAGCATGGCTTTCACTGGTATCTCAAAAGCGTCCGAATCATAAATTATAATAACATGAACCGTTATGTAAAGTATCTAATGTGTATCATTCCAAATACCAGAGATTTCTGAGCAATAAAATTTAAAGCTCAAAGCTGTGATGTTTGATATTGCTTTTATTGCTAACGCTGGTTCTGAAATATGATAAAAATACGAATAAAATATGTTACTGTATGTACATTAAACCTAAGCTGTATACTTCTGTGGAATAACTCAAATTGTTTTGTTAAATATTTTTTAAGTCGTTACACTAACTATGTATTAGGTATATACATTTTAAATATTAGATGGCATAATATAGGTACCGAATAAAAACTCGGCCACTCCCAGTGGTTTAGGCATCAGCTGCGAAAGCTCCTCAGGTTCAAATGCCACCACTTTTGGTAAAGTCGGTATTTTTCATTGACATATCTATATGACGACATCTAATATTTAAAATTCTAATAAGCTGTGTTGTAAAAATATTAAGTAAATGGTGTGGTCTTTAGAGTATTATACTCTTTGGTAAAAATAAATACCTACTCAAATGGATGCTTCTAAAAACACCACCTAATAATTTATCTTTAAATATTGTGTCTGTAATAGATTGACACACGACAACATTCCAATAGCAGTTAGGTTAATAAAAACCGGCCAAGAGCATATCGGGCCATGCTCAGTGTACGACTCCGTATTGTTGGTTACAAAAAACTGGGCCGATTATGTTAAAAATAGTATTATGTTAATGTATTTTATAAGCCTTAATTATGGTCCCAGTTGTTTGAACTAATATAAAAAATACACCCTTCTTTTTTAAGCTTGTACTAACGGTCACTGAGCTAAGCTGCGGACAAAAATACGTTCGTCTGTATGGCGAAATTATAAGGGCTCTTAGTTTACTTCAGAGCCCTAAAAATTGCACCCTTGAGTAGCTTTCATGCCAACTTCGATTATTTGAGTCTTCGACTTAAATACACTTACACAACTTAGTCACTTACAAAACTTAGTCAAAACGTAGTTACATCACCAAAATGCCAATTCATGTCACCGTTTCTTATTGTAGGTTCCATATCGTTCATGTTCATGTCAGATAGATTGTAATGAAAGATAAAAGCATTGGTAACGGAAATAAATTGATTACCTGGAATTGATACGGAGTCTTGATCTGATGTTCGCGTACGATCTGGAATGTATCAAATGATGTAGATGTTCTTCCGTGGAAATAAAATAGATAAATTAGTTATTCACTTGTATTATATATGCATATAGGTATTCGGGGTACAAAAATGGCAACTTGGCATCGCGGAGTCCGAAACAACACGTGAAGTTTTCATTTTATTTACACTGGAGCAGATATTGCAGCCACGGTTGTTTCACTGCCTTATACCTCTGATTTGCAATTATATGCCTTACGATAAAATGATATACGAGTATATGTATGTGGATCTATAATGGCATTTTAGTTGTAATTTTATTATTATTATTTATAATTATGTTTTGACACAAATTAACAAAATATTTTATTATTATTTATTTATAGAGTAGTTCCAATGGTATACAAAACTTAAACAATAATATAAAATTACACCTAATTGTAAAACTACCTTAAACTAAAGGGCCTAAACTATATTTACAGATATCCCCAATGCCACTCCCATTTGGTAAAGTGCCCATAAGGCTGGCTGCGTTACCTCGCTAAATGGCAATGCATAGGCATTGAGCGAGGAACGAGCCAGCCCTAGGGTTGCCGGTGGAACGGATGAGCAACGACCTCAGTTTTATAAAGAATTTTAGAGCCTCTGGCCCCCAAGGACCTAGAGTCTCAACGGCAAAAGCCGAAAATACGTATGCGTCACCTAAACATGCATATTTTCGGCGTTTTGCGACTTCGGCATTAGTGGCGGCACTGCCTGCTCTCAAGGACGATGCACTGAGGTGGGACGGCGCGAGGGTGTCCACGCAAGTTGCGTCCCAAATTAGAGGCCGTCCCTTCTCCCACGGCACGAGAGTAAGACCGTCGGGCCTTTTGCCGTCATCGAGCGCTAAACCGTTAGGTTCCATCTATAATTGGAAGTCATATTTAGAATAGAATAGAATAGAATATTATTTATTTGGCGATTAAATAGGTAAATTTACAACGAAACTAATAAAAAAAGAAATAAACACACCAAAAAGGTTGCCACTCAGCATGTGTCATGGCTAGGTTGCCACGACGCTGATTTTCAGGGCAACCAAAACCAAAAAAAAAAAAAATAATAAACTTAACACGTTGCCTGTGCATGCATCACATGTGATACATTTGAAGGTATTGATGATACGTGAATGTAGCATATATGATGCACGACCCTATTTACATATAGGGATAATTTGAAATTTGCACGTACGAGCTAAGCTACGTTAACTTACCCGCACGTATCAGCTGTAAAAAGTGTCAATTTGATAAAATTTGGTATTGGCGGATTTTTAATACTGCTACCAGATTATGCTTGAAATTGTGTGCGAGAATTTGCACGTGAGAGGTGACACAATCGATTTTAGCTGTACATTGAACGTGATAAGACTATTCTTAAAACTAACAAGTGACACCGGTAACAGTACATGCATGAAAACATTATACTAATTGGCACTGGCAACCCTGTATACTACTCGTAACACGTGCCAAGATAAGATTTGACAAGAGAGAATGTGAGAAATGAAATTCAATAAAAATAAAAAATTACAAAAAAAAATTAAAGGAATATGCAGACTAATTTAGTGAGAACATGCGGTAAACCTCGTAAAGGAAAAAAGAAAATATAATTAAGAAGACACCGTGGCGCTTGCTGGACTGAAAGGTGATCTACCCACTTGAGCCAAATATTAATATCTGCTAATAA
The DNA here is from genome assembly GCA_025490895.1 of Thaumatotibia leucotreta. Taxonomy (NCBI): domain Eukaryota; kingdom Metazoa; phylum Arthropoda; class Insecta; order Lepidoptera; family Tortricidae; genus Thaumatotibia; species Thaumatotibia leucotreta. The sequence goes on from JALPQI010000258.1 coordinate 18,213, forward strand.
TTATCTAATCTACATTCAAACAAGTATCAAACACTTATACATTAAAGGCATTACAGGATGGTGAGTAAATACTAAAACAATATCATTAAATTTTTTAACATTACTTAAGTGTTGTAATTTTCATATTAATTTTTGATTACCATAAATTTGGTCACTAAGGAAATATACCCGGCATTTTGCTTTAAAAGTATGAATCTATTTCAGTGCACGGATCGGCGGCGGAATAATGTTCCAGCATCTCGTAGCTGCATATCTGAAGCTACCACGAAACGCCGCCGTTTGATGAGGAGGACAAACGAGTTGGAGAAACCTTGAAGACCTAACATCGGACGACCTAGAATTGCGTGACCAAATGAGCTTATTGAAAAGGTAGGATGGCGTCTGTGTGCTCACAACTCCAAACATCAAAGTAGCCAAATGAAGCTAAATGATGATGAATTCATTCATCACCATTTATTTATTAAATTGCACTCATGAACAACATATACTTATGTAGTATATAACATATGAAACATGAACCCATGGTCGTAGCAAATATTAGATAACATAGTTTATATTTTTATTAGTACGACGGTGTTCCTTAAGTAGTGACATTCTTAAATTATTAGTTAATTTGTTTTACATAGTAGGTTACATCTTTTTTTATTTGACATGGGCTTACTCATGGCCACAGACTAGCCGGCAGAGACGCGACCTACGATGGAGTGAGTTCTCAAAGAAGACTTAAAAGTTGATGGGTTATTATGATCTCGGAAATATAGACGCCAGCAGGGAATTCAACTCCTTTTCAGTACGCGTAAGAAAAGAAGACGCAAACCTATGTTTACCTACCTACTTACACCAGAAAAACTACCTACCCAATTTTCGGTATCGCAAGTTCGTCAATCAGAGGATGTAATAACATCAAATAATTATGACTTGTACTAATAAATTTGTGTCAAGAGGAAAACTAAAATATAAACATGAAGACAATATCATATTTTTCTTCTGAATGGTGTTCTTCAGTCCTTCAGCGATCCAATACGCAGAACACTCAGACGTCAATGCCTAGCTGCTTATTTAAATTCCAACCTCACTTTGTCTCATACACGTCTCAGCCCTCGATATTGGCAAACAACCGTTGCGAAAGCAGATTGTGCTTAGAATAACAATATTTGCATTTGTTATATTATGCGGAAACATTTACCCAGTGATGTTTTGACAGGTGCGCCAATAAGTAGTCCCCGATAAAATACAATAGCCTATTATCTTTTATGCTAAGCAGAATTGTAGGCTACCGAAATAAACGAAAAAGTTGCCTCCTCAAGGCGTAGTACAATACAAAAGAAAATATATAAGTAGGATGGAATATTTTTCCAGGTCGGCTAAACTTCGGTAGTCAAGTTTGTAGACCGACCCAGCCTTACAATCTTCTGACCGCAACTTTTCCATTTAATTTTAAAGTATAAAAAATACTATCGATACCTCGACGCTTGGCCGACGAGGAAAATTAAAGATGAAACAACTAAATTTTACTCCGCCACTTTGTTTTTCTTTCAACTTAAAAAAGTGGTTAACCAGATCCTCTCTCGTTTGAAATTCGTTATAATTTATTCGAGAAATTTTGAACGCGGCGGCAGGTTTAACGGTAAAGATGACGGTCCTTTCTCCGAAATCGTAATAAACGAGAGGGAAAGTATAGCTATGTAACAACTTATTCAGGTTCTTTAGAGATTTTAATGGGATTTGCATTAAACTGTTCCGAAAGCATGATTTAAAACGAGTCTTATTAATTGTTTGGTATTTAGTATTTCACTAGGAAGATAATTTGTTTCTTAAAGTACTTACAGTTAGTCTTCAAATATATTTTTTGTATAAGGTTTTATACCGATGGGTAGAAAAAGTATATTGAAATCATGGTCAGAGGAGACTTACTGTGATAGTTACCTAATTTGTATTGTATAATTTGTGTTATGTACTTATATTTTATAGGTACGTACTGTTTTTAACTAACATATATATTTAAAACTTTACCGTATACTGTATATTTAAAACTTTTATAAATATTTAAGTCTTGCACTTAGAACTATTGTTTAAGTATAGGTATAGGTAACTATTGTTTAGGTATAGGCTTGCTATTCACATAGGTATATAGGTATATATTTATTAATTAATTCGTTTATGAAATGTTTTTGATATGCATAACGAACAATTTTGTAGTACAATAAGCATCCAAGGTTATGCTGATGAAATCAAGATATCACCAACGAACGTGCCCACGGTTGCGGAGAACCCAGTTTAATGAACTATACGATTCCAAAGTCGAAGTAAAGAGTTAGCACCAAATGGAAAGTGTTCAAGGAAAGGGCATCGCCAGGCCTCGCCTCAAACTGGAAAAAGCTGGCTACGAATGATGGTAAATGGTAATCCTTTCTGATAGCCTTGTCTCCCTAATGAGAGACTAGGTACCTACAAGATAAAAATGTTCATTTTTGAGGAATAAACTTAAAATGCGATTGCGCTGATAAGTACGAAAAAACGGATGTTGAAAAATGTTCACCTATCACCTATATAATGATATTTTACTTATGAAAATATCATGGGTCATTATTACGAGTATATCCAAATTGTAATAAAAATTTGACATATTTGTAAGAAAATATTATGTAGTGAATAGCAAGGACAGGATAATGAGAATACTTCTATTTATGTAATGTTTATTTCATTATTATTAGTACGTTACTATAGAGGCCGGGACGAAAGGGGTTGCCGGCCGGAAACATATAGAATAGATCTGAGGCGGGCAACCCCATATCTCCGGCCGAGGTATGTATAGTGCTTTTCTCAAACATGCAATGAAAAAAACATCAAAGTTTTTTTTTGGCAGAATGTCATAGGGTAGTTCTATGTGATTATTCAGTTGCAGCAATCAAGTCATTACCATTCCCAAATTATTGACGAAATGCGTATAAATAGTGGAGTCATTTTCGATTATCTTGTAGCAGACGCATACTTGTCTGCTATTCTGGCATAATAGTCTCGTTTGCTTTTATAAAACGGTAAATAAAGTGGTGATGGTAATGAACCAAAAAAACGCGTAACAAAATCGCATAGAAACACCGCATAATGCCTGTGCCACGAATTAATCTGGAATGGAATTAAAAAAGAGAATTTTGTCAGCCTAGGCCTTTAAGATTAGTATTAAATTACATTAACGACCTCTTGTCCTGAAACGTCATACTTCGCAGCCTATTTATAAGGAACATAACAATATTTCATTGCATGTTTGAGAAAAATATATTTAACTTGGCGCTTTGCAGGCACATCTTTGTGTACTATCAATCGCCTTGTCCGCCGGTGTTTGCCGAGAACCGAGCTACATAGAAAGTTCTTTAGCTACTTTAGTCCGGAGAGCTAAACTAACAGAACGACTAATTAAAAACGCCCCGAGAAAGACCCGCTCATAAATTGAAAGTGCCATCTAGTATCGCCTATAATAGAAAATATAAAACCAATACCTACCTACATACGAGTATATAAGAGGCAGAAGTTATATCAGAAAAAAAACGGGTGCGCTTTCATTCACATAACTTTTTAACTCCTAATATCGGAAGTCCGAAAATGAGTCTCATACAATTTTATATCATAATGATCACTCTTCATAATTTTTATTATAATAAAATATTGAAACTCCTAATCATTCGACTTCATAATGTTAATGTTCATACATTTGTTTACACTAATTTTTGTTTTCATATATTTCTTGATCATAAGTGTTATATTACATTGAAGTTCATACTGTCAATAGTCATACATCTCTTTTACAATATTTTTTTTAATACCTGCAATTGCAAAATACAAAAACATTATCTTTTACGTATGTAGCATAGCTCTAGAACTAAAATGCTCCCAGAAGGTGGGTTAGGTTAGGTTAGAACTGCGACCCTCACAGAACCGAAATGCTGCCAGGAAGGTGGGTTAGGTTAGGTTAGAACTGCGACCTTTTCAGAACCAAAATGCTGCCAGAAAGGTGGGTTAGGTTAGGTTAGAACTGCGACCCTCACAGAACCAATATGCTGCCAGAAAGGTGGGTTAGGTTAGGTTAGAACTGCGACCTTCACAGAACTAAAATGCTGCCAGAAAGGTGGGTTAGGTTAGGTTAGAACTGCGACCCTCACAGAACCAAAATGCTGCCTGAAAGGTAGGTTAGGTTAGAACTGCGACCCTCATAGAACCGAAATGCTGCCAGGAAGGTGGGTTAGGTTAGGTCAGAACTGCGACCTTAACAGAACCAAAATGCTGCCAGAAAGTTGGTTTAGGTTAGGTTAGAACTGCGACCCTCACAGAACCGAAATGCTGCCAGAAAGTTTGGGTTTAGTTAGAAATATAATTCTTACATAACCTTTGTTATAAATAAATAAACCTTTATACCTTCTTAATTGAATAAATAAAAAACCCCCAACGCTAAAAAAGCAAGCATCTAAAAAGTCAAAAATAAAATCTATCGTTGAGCCATCAAAGATCGAGTAACTCCTAGATATATGTCGCGTCGCGGTACACCCCGTCGTTTTTGCGTCGGGAATTACAAATATGTGACGTTATCTGGGTAAAGGGACCTCATTGTCGATAGCGCTTACGTCTCACGGCGTCGTATTTGTAACGAACATCATTCGTAAAATTATTCTGAATAAAAAAAATATATGAATCAAACACCTTTTTAATTGAAACATTATGAAATAAAAAATTATGACGACAGTGTGTTATGAGCTCCGATCATAGGAATTAAAAAAATATGAGGACTGTGTGTTATGAGTTCCGATCATAGAATTAAAATGTATGAACATAAAATGTATGAAGAAAAAAAATATGAAGAGTGTGATAATAATTATGAACTACAATTACGACGACTCCTATTTACGATTGTACTACGGACAATCGTAAATAGGAATACAAATTTTATGAGAGCCAATATGGACCCAAAAAAAACTCGTGGGGCTCGTTCTCAGGGCTCAGACTAATTGACAACCTATTGCATTTAGACATACACACTCTAAACGCTTAGGTAATAGGAAGGCTTCTGTCTAGCAGTGGACTGTTTAAAGGGTGATGATGTGTGATGTGATGTGTGTGTGATAGATACACACAAAATTTATTTATAATTATCTGATAGGTAGGTGTTATATATTCAATAAAGTAATAAAACAGATAAACTGTGACAAAATGAATAAAATGATATATTTTAATATAAAGAGCGCTTACGGAAGTATTGTAGGTCACTCTATCAAATGCAATTAAATAGTAGTAGTAATCTGTACAGTGAGAACAGTAAGCATCTATTATAACTATTTTTTTAATTGACGCATCATTATCCGAATCAGCAGCAACGCCACGATCCCGTCAAGACAGCTAGAAATGTGGTCATCCGTTCCATCTCACCCTTAGGTCTTAAACTTCAAAGAAAGATGATCTTTATGCCTAATGCCGGAGGGTCGTTTTCGCGATAATATTATCTAACGCTATCCGAGGTTGTTAAACTTAGCGATGGAAATGCGGTTTTCACTTCAAATACAATCAGGCGTCGCGCCCTGTAATTTGCTACAGCGGTCGGATTCAATAAGAGACGTAAAATGGATTTGTATTACTCATTTCTCAACGCAAGCAGAACCTCAGGGTAACTAAAATGAAGGTCGTCAAGCCCATCCGTGGCGGGAGTGGGTTCCGTCTTAAGAATGATTCACTTTGGACCTTGTTCGTTGCGGAAGAACCTTCTGTCAGCTCGTAGCTACGAATAAACAAAACATGGAAGCCGCACGCCATACTAAATTGCCTTTCAGAAACGGTCCTGAATTTTAGTATTTTAGTTCATAAGTGTCACCACCTCTTCAATGCATCACGGTAATGAATTAAAAGTTAAACGGCCATTTAAAAATAATTGTGATTGGTACATCAAAGTTTTGATTGGCTACATTCAATAAACATTTATCAAAGATGTTGCGCGGAAATAATATGCGCGGTGTTAAGAAAAGCCCATCTTGGCACAGTTGAACAATTGTTTTTGGGGGCATTTTTGAGCTGGCGTTAGACGTCCCTGTTATACAGTGTGTTACCATGACCCAGGCTTTTACGAAAATGGGTAATACGCATTACTGGCAATCGTTTTCGAGTATTAAGAGTTGACAAATATTTAAATTAACTGAACAATTATTTTAATTTCGTTCGAACGATCAATGTAACGCGTGTACTGCTTAGTTGTCAAACGTTGCGAGTGGCTGCGATCTGTCACTGTCAAGTGCCAATTAACGATTTATTTTGAAGTACATTGCTTCTCAATTAACTTTTCTTAGAAAGTTAATTACTTTTAAAATTAGGATTTTTAAACAAATAATGCACATGGTTTGGCTAAGAATCTGCATCTCAATCCTCGGTTCAAATAAAAGCCTGCATCATGTTAACACACTGTATATTGCACGCTCGTAGTCTATATAAAACATAAAATCAGTGGCAAGTTGAAATTTCGGATGGCTTGGCTCTTCCCAGTTACGTTACAGTGTGTGCCCTCCCTTATTATATACTACTGAAATGTCACTAATTGACTATTCATTTAATCAAGATTGATGATGGGCAGCAGCGTCATCAATCATCATAATGGACACGCATCTGCGATCGCCAACCGCTTGCCCAGCGTGTCGATTATGAGAATTACCTACATTTTTAGGATTATGTAGTAAACTAGGAACCCTTATAGCTTTGCCAGGTCGGCCTGTCCTGGTACTAGAATTTTGCAATTTGGTATAGGTACCTATTCCTATGAATCACGACGACAAAGTAGTAGACTAAAACATAGAAAAACATTTTGTCGGGTACCTCCTGTACTCGTAAAGTGGGGACGATTTTTTCATTTTGTACAGAAAAATATTATTTCAAAGCTTTTACTTCGACAGGGAACACCAAACGCGGAAAGGGCACTTTATTTATTATGGGCCGTTTATTAAGTTTGTGTCCTACGGATTGCAAATATCGAATCAAATCTTATCGAAGTGAGAGCCGGCGCTTACAGATTGTAACTGTTGATAAAATGTGAGTGGTTAAGATAACACATTGGCTAGCGGAGTTCCGGACCGTTTCATACATTTATTTTCTGTCATATGAACGACTAACTACATTTAAGGCGTAGAGCGTAATAAATATAACTCCTCCGCAAAAAATCAACCGTCTTTTACGACTAAAACGGTACCGTTCGGCGTAGAAACTTTAGGTTGATGGGATCCCAGCGCGCCTTTGCCGAAATCTCGAAAAGTCTGATGGCTCATGATGGTCTCGTTTTATCCATTTATCGTGCTACTCGTCACTTTCTCACTTGCATACTTGTTAGAACGTGACAGCAACGACGACAAATGATTAGACGTGGTACCATCATAAGCCTACTGGTTGACGTAACTAAAGACCGAAATTGGCGACAACTTCTTTGCACAGCGTATTAGCATTGCGATACAGCAAAAATGCCGCCAACAACTTCGGTAGAATGGCACAAGGGCTAATCTTAGACATAGGTTAGGTTAGTTAGACTTAGGTTATGTATATAAATTGTACATAAATACTATTATTTGTAAATAAATACTGACTTAAATGTAAAAAATATGACCTAAAACTAGTTGAACTCTACCTATAAATCTATAAAATTAAAAAGCAAGATTATATCATGTACTTTAATGGCTAATCATGGCCTGAGAACTGACCCTTGTAGTATAAGTTCCTAATGTAGGCAATGACGTATGTTGTACGCTTGTGAATTAGTATAATATATACGCATTTTTAAACTATCACTTTATAAAATACATCAACAAATAGGATACATCATTTTTGACTGTACTTAGGGTACCCATATTGTGTTTAAATGCACAATATATCCATAATGATGGCGATATAGGTACTTATCTAGTTTATTCCCTATATCATGTCAAGATCTTGAAGAGTTCTTCACCAACAACTCAGAGCAGTTGTTTACTTAGTTAAGTAGGTCAGATATAAGGTCTCAAACTAGACCGCTCTAGGTCTGAGATTGGCCAGTCGACACTTTGGCTAGTCTCGGTCATGCTTTTCATAGAAAACGAAGTATCGCTTAGCTCATCTCGGGTACTGTACAGTCTAGCGTGAATCATCCTTAACACAAAAAATACTTATAATTAAGCCCATACCTTTCATAGTATACTTGTCTTTTTTATTGCAAATTCTGAAATTTATCCTGCTGAAAGTTTGTCGAAGAAAATTTCAAAAATATTTCTTCGAAATTTATTTTGCGTGGGAGCGTGCCCGTACCCTGTTAGTTTTTTCAGGGTTCCGTGTCCGAATTCCCTAAGATCAGAACCATAACGTCAAAACTACAGTGTATAGGTACACCTATTCGTATAAATTATGATGAATGTGTAATCGTCATTGTAACAAGTATACATTAGTCGTTTTACAGTCACAATCATTTATGCCATTTTTTTATTTCTAAAACATATAAAACACAAAATTTAAACTATACTATTTAATTGAAAATTTGCGTTTCAGTATGCGTATAATATTAATAAGTAGGCAATCGAAAACGATATCGGTTACAGTTCATAAGACTACTTAATATTTACATCGCAGATGTAGGTACATCTGCTTAGGTAAGCACAATACGCTATTTCGATCGTGCTTCATACTCGCACAGTCAAACCCCCTTATTCATTAACGTTTACTAACTTAACAAGCCACTAATAGTTGTCTGTCCCTTTCGGTCTTAACAATGTGTCCATAGGAGCAATAGGGACAAACAATTATTAGCGGCTTGTTAAGTTAGCAGACGTTTATGAATAAGGGGGTAAGACAATAATTATAAGGTGTACATAAAAATGCTCAAAAATGTCCCAGTGCACTCTAATTCTGTGTAATAAGAACGTCGTAACATATTTATGAGCGGATTCTATCAATACTTATTTTTAGACTTGACTGTACTCGTACGAAGACTTCAATTGATAACCATATCAAAGTCACTTTCGATAGAAAAAAGAATATTATATTATATTGAACAATGTATTTGTATACCTATACATTTTTGGCACACAACTCTTGTGTAGTAGATATTTGAATGCCTCATTGGGCTCACTAGGGCGTAGATGTCGACACAAAGCTTATTGTTTCGGTAGCTCCCGCACAAAACAAACACGTACGCATTAAAAATCTCATTCAATTGTGAACTTTATTGTGATATAATAAGGTATGACAATGAAAATGATTTAAAATGCAGATACGACGCTTACTTAGTATCAAAGATGGGTCCACAGATCACTTCAAGTAAAGATGCAGTGTCTCTCACCGCGCATCGGTGCTTCCGTACTTTAGTAGGTAAAGGAAATTGGCCACTATAGAACCTTGTCAAAATGACAATTAGTAAGAGATTTCTTACCATTTCATTACAGCATCACTTTGACATAGTTCCTGAGTGGCCTAAGGTTCCAATTGATTTGTAAGTTTGGAGCGCGACCGCTTGCTTCAGTTGCGTCAAACAATCATGATTTAATATGTACGTAACGATGACCCTGTTATATTATTTAAATATTTCATCATCATCATCATTTTCAGCCGTTACTCGCCCACTGCTAAGCATAGGCCTCTCTTCCTGTTCGCCACCGGTGCCGGTCCTGACCTAACCTCATACAAAAGTGACCCGTACTCTTTCGAATATCATCCACCATCGAGCGGCCGGTTGCCCTGTGCTTCTCCCATCTAAAAGCGGTCACCAATGCGTTAACATTTTGGTCCACCTGCTATCACACTGCCTGAAATTGAAATATTTAGGATCGTATTACCATTAAGAGCAAATTAACAAATAAAATTATAGGTAATTAGCTTCGCGCTCTTCATAAACGCATGATGCGTTTGTCGATTGTGGCGTCTGGTGTTATTCTGTGAAGGTCCTAATGAAAGTCCTCCCGTGCGTGACAATGAAATAAAACGACTCTGTTTCATATGGTTTATGCGAGGACAGAATATATTACGCAAAAGGTCCTTTTAGAGTATTCATTGAGGATGTGCTTAACGTTATTTATCGTTCTTTGAGATCATAATTCCTATTTATACGCTTTTAAAATATTTCACGGCTGCTGCTACTGAGATCGTTCTGTGCTTGACGTGTCATTTGTACGTGTACATACATTAGATAATATTAAAACCAAGTAATAGTTTAAACTATTTTTGCTACACCCTCCATAACAGTTCGTAAATACATGCGTTCATATTTCGAGATGGTCGCTTCGATTTATAGCAGCCTCTTCTCTCATCCGTAAGCAAATCCTTTTACTATTGAATACTTTATCCGGCTCGGGACTTGGAGTTGGCCTCAGATATTATTAGAATGTACACGAAATACAATTTTCGATATTTAAGTTGAATTCAATACGAATCATGATTGGTTTTCTATGGCGATACTAGTTAGTGAAATATTCTAAACAAATTAGAAAATAGTTGGGCTATAAACATAGCCCAACTATTTTCTAATTTGTTTAGCATATTTTTAATTGATTAAAATTATCTGCATAAATATATCTTCGACAAATATCTCGATATTGTTTTAGCACTTAAGACCAAATAAAAATAATAATATTTTATTTATGAATAATTAGTACAAAATATAGGTAAATGCTTATTTTTTTTAGTACCTACCTGTTCGTATATCTTTTTCCTAGATGGGTATGTGCATTTGTGCAACTGTGCAATGCAAGCCCATTTTCAGCTTGCCAAGTTTTGATATTTTGTAAATAAATGAACATATCCTGCGAATAAAATATGAACACAATACAGGATTTGGTAGAAAGCCAAATCCTTTTACGGTTATCTACATTTTAATAAAAAAATGGAACCGGATCCAAATAGTTAATCCATGCGTTTTGTTTACGTGTCAATGCAGTATGCGCCTTATAAGCAGTTATCGGATTTTTGGATTCTCCTCGGCTGGTCTCGTATAGTAAGTTGAAAATAAACTGCAATAGTCTACTAAGCGATTGAAGTTTCGCTGCTCTGATTCATTGAAACTTCAATACGTTATGCTGCTGCTGCTCGATGCTGCTCTGATTCATCGTGACAGTGGACACATTACTGCGATCGCCAACTCGCTTACCCAGCGTGGCGATTATGGGCATTTACCACCTAATGCGGCGATACGCATAGTTAATAGGAGAGGCCTATGACCAGCAGTGGACTGAGAGAGGCTAATGAGGAGGAGGAGGTCTCAAAAAATATGTTCTCGTGTTTGTAATAGGTACAATCGTGTTAAATTAAATTGTATAGGTGGTCAATGCATCATTTTTCTATATATGCGAAATCCGAATAGAATCCTAAAATTCGATTACTGGTAGTAAGGCTTCGATTAGAAATAATTCCTAATTTCGGTTTCTTTGGTCATCTATATTTGCAGTTGGTTGTCAAAAAACACATACTGTTGTTGGGTTATATTTTCCTGTACGTTAAAAAGACTCATATACTTTCAAATGTTTCTACTGTATTATAATATGCTCGGTCATAAATCAAGAACATATGTGTTGAAATATTTACTCCCAGTATAAAACCTGCATAAAGCAGGTTAATGTCAAATTATACGATGCAGTCTGGCTGGAAAGCGCGCTGCGTCATGAGTTGTCAGATGCCGTCGCGCATATTATGACGTTTTAGTGCAGCATTAAAACGCAGAAAGTATGTGCTTCCCAAGACTATGCATTCAGTAAATTATATAATTTACATTCCTGATAAATGATGAGCAACGAGAACTTGCGCTATCGTGATTTTATTGTCAAGAATTTTCTCTGACGATCCTTTGATAGTGGCGAGTCAATAAGTTCATGCAGATTCTAGACTCCATAGTTAGACTCTATGAACGTAACAATTGCTTGACATGAAGCTTTCATAAATATTTCAAAAAAGTAGGTACATAGTGTACCTACCTAAACCACCCTATTCTTAATACATTACATTGAAAATTACACGTCTGCAATCCTTAAATCGGATAGGGATTCATTGGAAGTTGTAGGTCAGATCCGTGGATACAGATGAGACTACGTGTAAATCTAAATTTTGTTTTGATACCAAAACTATGAATTAAGCAAAAATCAAGGCTTAAAAATAATCTCAGTAAAGACATATTTGAATATGATCGGTTCAGTCGTTTTCGCAAAAGGACGTAAACAAACGCTGATAAGATTCGTTCTTTTGTTTTGTCAAAAGTTTTGTTTCGTTTATCAAAGTTCAATAAGCATCAGTTTGTGTTAAAATAAGCATTCTGTGGAACCCTACACTGAGCATGGCCTGTAATGCCATTGGCAGTTTTTTTTGTAAGTTTACTTGACTGTACTTTACGGTAGTTTACGTGGCGACTGTACGAGTAGTCACGGTGCTAGTGTTTTTCAGCATAAAAATTAAGCATTACAATAATTCTGTTTCCGATGGAGTTATGTTTGTTGTTATAAATACCTTAAAATAAAAATGAAAAAACTTTGTGCATTTCGAGAGGATTAAATATCTAATTCTGCTGTTTTCAAAGGATGAGAAGGGTCACTTTTGGTGATACATTGACATTTATATGTACGTATTAGGTAGGTACCAAAAGCGTATCAGGAAACTTTTTAAATAAAATCAAACCTAGCTGGCGAGTCGTTTGGATTCCGTTTTATTTAAATGAAATAACTTTTGTTCAGTTGGCGTTTGCCGTTTTTTCGAATGGTTTATTTATACCTACTTTTACAGAAATAAAATTGTATATAAGCAATTTTATGAAGGCGTATTCAGTCTGAAGTTAATATCTATTATTAATTTGATGGGAAGCATGTGACCGCAGAGCTGGTAGCTTTTGTTGTTCAATGTATTATTATTCATATACAGCGAAGAAATGCCGTCGGCATAATTATCTACGTATAGTTTCATACATATTTACCTTATATTTAGAAATAATTTTAAGCTTACATTACTATGTAAAATATCGAAGGAAATTGGAACCAAATAGTTAAGAATAAATACATTATACGTACTATTATTATCAAATCGTAACATCGAATACTTTTTTGAGACTACATAGACTACTAGGACTCCATTGTTCCGCAATCAAGTGTCAGTAATAATAATAATTGTATTGGGCGATCATTGTACCGATAGTTGTTTCTGCGAACGGTCTCATAGCGAAGAGTCTCGATCAACACCTCAAGAGGCTCTCGCTAGGTGGTTGGGTCAAGGGTCAGATGCAGAAGGCGGTAATCCTGGACACGGCGCGCATAGTCCGGCGGTTCCTCTCCCTGTAGCCCTAACCACCGGCAGCTTGGGCCCGCTCCGCTGCCGGCGGCCCTCTAGGTTAGGTTTTTTATAATGTGTTTATATGTTTTGTATCGTTTTTGTATGTTGTATTGTATTTTACTTTTATAATCATACTGTAAAACACCTAACCCGAGACACATAATAAATAAAGAGGAATAATAATGTAGTCTCTTATTATAATAGTTGAAAATAAATTGCCGATTACTCTTCGTGATAGTATAAGTAATTTTACTCTAAATTTCACCCACTCTAAATTTTCTTATTAAATTTATCGGCTATAGTACTTAAATCATTTCAATATTCCTGCTAAATAAACCTGAAAACGGAATGAAGCAAACTTTCGTAATCGCCCTCAGCAAGCCATTATGGAAGATAAAATGAGGCTGCCTCACAGACACCGTATTGTATAACTTCTCTATTATTGCCGTTTCTTTTCTTCGTCGTGATAGAATCTTATTATTTCGTGTCATCTAAAATCCATTGAATAAATCATCGTTATGAGTTTTGCGAGAAAGTAACTCAAAAATGTTTGTATTTACTTATATGTGCATTTTTCCTGTCATCTTAATCATTTGACAGATTGGGCGAATGGGCCAATATGAACGATAAATTATTAATTTGACTGAATATATTTAAATATATAGCGAAACGGGTGACTCACGTAATTTAAGACGATTATTTCCCCGTCATGTTTTGGAGAGAATTACCCTCATTGTCACTTTTGTCAAACACCCATTACGTCACACGGTAATTGGTCTATGGATCGAAATACGTCGAGCAATTATGGACTTAAATTAGTATTATTAATTATTATTCAGTCAAATTACTAATTTATCGTTTACATCTATTTGTCTAAAACTGTTGGATTTGTGCGAAAATGTAGGCACTTACCTCAAATATACAGGGTGTTTTTTTTTCGACCGTTCAAATTCTACATAGTGAATGTGTAGGTCATACTCACCAACTTTTACTATGGGGACAACGTCGAAATCGCGAAAAAAAAATCAGCTGTTTCATACAAATTGGCGGCATTACGCCGGCCGAAATGTATGAAACAGCTGATTTTTTTTTCGCGATTTCGACTTTGTCCCCATAGTAAAAGTTGGTCAGTATGACCTACACATTCACTATGTAGAATTTGAACGGTCGAAAAAAAAACACCCTGTATAGGTGCTAATTGCATGGTTGGGTTATGCTATGATTTTACTGCTTCATTTCAAACCAAGTGCCTTAGGTACTAGCAATAATTACTAATTGGACGTAGTTCTGCAAACAGGAACCAATCCACACGAATTTGTCCTTTTAATTAACACCTTAAATCAAAACAAACCAGTAAATCTTTAAAATGACAAATTCGTGTGGATTGGTTCCTGTTTGTAGAACTACGACCAATTTAAAGGATCCTACAATGCATTGTTGGGAAACCACCTAAGTCCTGAGTGACGCTTGGCGCAGCCTCAGCATGCATCATTCATAAGCCTTGCCCAACTAGAAGGCCATTGGCGAAACGAGCACAGGTTTGTTATATAGTACCACTGAAGTGTGGGTCTACCCATTCAGTGACAAGGGTCATTTAATTACGGGCCCGGTAAATAAATAGACAGAAACAAAGGGCTCGAGTCGAGCATCGGTCCAAATCTAAATGACGGAAATTTCAAACGAGAACCAAAGCTGGGAGATACAATGTGACTTGTATACCTATCTGTTTGAATGTAATCAAAAACACCGGCGAGTTTTGTTAACTTTCCTGTTCTTTGTACTTTGAAGTAAAGGGCGCGCTGTATCAAAAATGATAAGTATACCTTTTATTTTTCCGTTAACAGGCCTGCCTACAGAGACCGAGGTACAGTTCAACTGTATTTTTTACATATTATTTTGAAATACGGCGCAATATTTAATAATTTTTTATAATTTCGATTATAGGTAAATTATTATTGCTATTTTAGAGAATAGATATAAGGGCGTCTATCTCTAAGGTGACAGAAGGAAACAACTGATAAATTGAACTCCGTGTATTAATTAACAAATCACGTGTACACGACACAAGCGGTTTAAGCGGGACTGCTTGTAACATGGCGGGGAATCGGAATTTGGCTAGTCAGGCTACCTAATGTCCATATACTATACTGACATGATATTTTTGATTATTTTTGATATCTAATATTTCAATTTATGTTAATAACAAAAATATTTAAGAAAACAAATTGATGGTTGTGTGACTCAAACTCGTATTACCAGACTGTACGACTCAACCTCGTATAGGAAATGTATGTATTTTGTACATAAATATATTTTTATGACACAATCTCGTGGTTGGGACCTCGCGTGGTGGAGGTTGAGTCACACAGCCAGCGAAATACAAAGTACTAAGATAGAGAAAAAAAATACTACTGCTAAAAATGCTACTTAAAAAATTATAATATCTAACATAAGACTTGTGTAAAGTCTTACCTACCGCTCTAATGGCATGATTATTGGAATAAAAACTACTTCACACCTTCCTTCGGAACTCAATTACGATCTCCTATCAAATTTCACCTGAATTTAGCGGTTATGCGGTGCGGCGAATCTTCCATCCTCCCAATGTAGGGGGAAGATTAAATGTTTACCCGGTAACACAAATAATAAACAACGTACAAAAACCGCCAAAAAATATCTCTCAAAAAAGATTATGTAAAACTTTGGTACCGTAAGTGCCTGGAACATCGAAACAGGTAAACCGTCAGATTCATTATGATTCCCGTCTCCTCCTGGAAGGGATAAGACAGGATTGTGCCAAATTAGACTTTTGTTCTTATTGTCTTTGCGACATTCCTACTTGGTGATGACTGATGGTGTTATTTTTCTAATCTTAAATGCACTACCATGTTTGTAATGCACTGGAGAACATATTTACGGCAAAAGACTAAATAATTCAAAAACATAATTATGGTCTGCAGCTCTGCACTCAGTCTGTTAGTGCACTTGAGTTTTCTGATGATCTGTTTCCAAAACAATGACGATAACTTACAGCTACTTCCCTTAACAATAGGTATAGTGCATTTATTGTCCACGTACTTTAGATTCATCGATTACACTAAAATTAAATAATGGCCGAATAAGTATAAATGTGGAAAGAAACCCTCATATTATTTTTTATATAATTCCACAAAAGATTAATATAAAAGTATATTCTTCTTCGTAAATGTTTATTGATTAAGTAGTTTTCAAATCGTGTTTGCCTTAGGTATAAAGGTACCTATGAGAATTACTTATATTAAGTAACTCGTTTTTTATCACTAAATCCATTTCAAATACGAAGGCCCGATGCCACTCGAAACTTTTGTCATTTAATTGGTCCACTACAAATTGGCACGCCTGGTACACCGATGTATGCATAAAATATCACGCCACAAAAGGGCCTGGCCAGGTTTCTTTTGTTATCACTGATCCTATTGCTGACGCCTAATGCGTTTGTTAAGTGGAATCGGGCCTTCGTATTTAAAATGGACTTTACTTACCTTATCAGGTAAATAAACCGTTGCTGCGGCTCTCCACAGTGACTTAATGTTATGTACATAAGCTGACCGCCACCGCAACGACACGTGAGCTGACCTCTAAACTAAAAGATGAAAGATTTATTCACTCCAATGGCCAAGGTTAGATGCGTTAATGTAGGCATTCATTAAACTTAAGACGTATTGGTTGTTTATACTTCGCTGGGCAGAAATGTTCTCGGTTGAGCGGCTTCTTTCATGCAGGCTGTGATCTGCCAGAATGTCTATACTCACTTACTTAGCACCTTTGTGTGGATTGAGTCAGAGTGAATGAACGATGAAAGCATTTATTATTCTTGCACGTTATTGAAAGATAACAACTGAAAATGGTAAACTCCAGATAAGTTAGGGTCTGGAAAAATACACAATATAATACTTTATGCTTGCGTATTTCAATTGAAAATACATATATTACCTATTATCATGCAGATTTGATACAGACGACAAATATTAGTTTAGTCGTATGGTATTGATCCGAAGCAAATTTTGTCATTGAATAGAACAATCATATTTAATACGATACATTTAAACTTTCATGTTTTTATTAGCTATAATGTTTGTTATCAGTATGCCATTCTGCAATCGTATTCGATATAAGCGATTAGTAATAAGTGTATGAGAATGAAAAGTTACGTGACTATTTCTATACTTTATTATAATTATTATGGTCACGTGGCTAGGCCTGTAGGTACGCAATAATAGAACTATTTACCTAGTAATAATTTACGACTTATGCAAGGCTTGCTCTGTTCAAAGAAGAGAATGTACTACGTAGTAGAACATTAATTCAATTAGGTATCGTCAATTTGCCAAGTTTGTCTTCAACATAGCTTTGCAAGCGACAAATGATCCTATTCTGTCTTGTAGCAAAAGTATCCTATGATGCTCATATATTAAAGTGACAAGTTAATTGTCCACCCGGCGGGAACATCTGGCTAAGTTTCAGTCGAGAGATAAATGAGTTTCAGCTGCTGCTTAGATCTCGGCACCAACAAAAAGCCGACAAAAACTACGATTATAAAATCCTAACTAAAATAATATCGTAAAATTGGATAATAATACGTACTAACAGTACAGATACATGTGCCTGAAATATTGTTATTATTAGTGCAAGAAAAAGCGATGCATAATGATCCCACATTAGCCAATTGGCTTTATACAATTTTCTGAAGGTATGAATATAATATTTTTCCCTGATAGCCGTCGTCTTCAGATTCAACAAAATGCGGCTCTTTTAATTTTATGTCCTATAATTAGTTAACAACCTTTTTTTAAGTAATTGAGATGACATTTGTGCAGTTTTATGGATGAACAGAGCCTGATGCTTTCGTCCGCAACAAGTACAATGAAATAGAAAAAGAAAATGAATGAATGACAGGAGTGACACTGACGTTGGCCGATTTTTTTTTTCTGATTGCGGACGAACGTATTAGGCTCTATTCTTCCGTAAAAATGCAACTTGAACCATAAGACGACATACATACCTTCAGAAAACTTTACATAGCCAATTAAACCTATCATGCAAAAGAAAGGTTTAGTAAGTTAAGTAGTAAAATGAAGATACAGCATGTTGAATGTAGTATTAATTTTAAAAGTCAGTATGATACCACATCACACACGTCATTAGGCTATCTCGGACAACTGCTGGACAATTGGACATAGGCTTCTCCCATCACCTCTGCGTATAGACACATTAGGAGGTAACGCCCATAGTTAAAATCCGATTCCTCCTCCTTAAGTCGGCCCCTCACTGCCGAGGATCGTGGCCATGATATAGTCGCTGAAAAAGGCCATCTACTACGTTCTTGAGCTTGATGAAGGGCCAGAGATACCGGCATCTGTAGTTCCTCGGACACCTGGTCGGACCATCTCGGACCATCCACATTGCCAGTTATTAATAGCTTTTCTAAGTTATCGGTGCCTCGGCGCGCTATATGTCCGAAGTACTGCAATATTTGGAGGCATATTGTTGAGAGGCACGGCCAAAATCCGATTAGTGATTAGAAAAATCACAAAGGTATTGAAAATTGTAAATAGTCGCAACCCATTAATTTTGGATAAATAGATTGAATAAATAAAAACATAATAATATTGGTAGCAGCTAGCTACATACGTTAACGCTACATTACTTATATTAGATCTGTTATGGGGCTCATGGGCCTTGTGCTACGCAGCGTAGCACATAGTAGCGTGTAGCCAACGGGGTCCCTGGCCTCTTTGTTGCGCAAACTAGCAGTACCTTAACACTTTTCATTGCGGGCGAGTGCTACGCGCTACGCTCGTAGCCGATCCTGTGATTTTTCCGCTTTGTAACAAAAATGAACCTCAAGTCAAAGTTAAACTGAGAATGTGTGAATTTAAAGTATTGACTTTTTTTAATTTAAGATACAAAGAAGAGCTCATGATTTTTGATATTGAATAAAAAAAAATACTTTTATTTTTCAATCTCTATATTAATTAATACCTAATAAGGGCTGAACTGAAAGTTAATCCATATTAGTTTACAAATTTAAGGATTAAAATAAATATCTGATATGGAACTTAGTAAAATAGAACATGTAGATTAAGATATAATCAGTCTTCATCAGTATGTTTGTAAAAAGGATGTATTATTACTACTACTAACTACTATTTACTTATTACTCCAGTTGAACGGTAGCTTAGTACAGGTTCACTACAAAGGCTCCTTTGTGACGGTAGTAATACTAAACATCTAAGTATGTAATGTAGGGCAGCTTCCTCCACCTAATTAATTGAACAATGGGAGCGATGTTACTTTTAATTAGATATGCCCTTCTTATGAAACACGTTATCAGCATTAATCACAAAGGTAAGTAAGTACCTTTGTGATTAATGCTGATAAAAATAGCTAGCTTTTTTGCTTAGTCCCTATTTAAACTAATAATAAATCTGTCTCCGTCCCAGTTTCCGCTCCTTTCACTGGCTTAGATCTTACTTCGCAAAACAAAAGTAAATAAAGATAGGCCTGCAAAGTACCTTCAAATAAGATGGAGGAGATTAGCAAATCCGAGAAAGTTTACATAATACAAAACACGCCAAGTTTACTCCTGAAATAATATTTTATTGAGATTTTAACTTTTGTCGCTTAACCTATTTCTTTTCATTGCTTTAGTGACTCTGCTTTCCAAGATGACATTTACAGGGTACCTATTTATACTTACATGCATTTTATTGGAACACGTAATTTTGTTCGTGTGTAACTACTATTGTACAACTATCATCAAAATATAGTTAAACACAATTGTGGCTAAATAAATAAATTCTTATCGACCCTTTTAAAATTTTCTTAAAATAGTGTACGCTAGAATGAGCTATTTGTTGTTATTGCTACCTAGTACCTACATAGGCATAAATCAATTTATATTTATTAAAAAAAAATAAAGCATAAGTCCGTTTATCACAGGTTAACAGCCATAGCTTGCGAAGTAAAGATAAACATTAGCTTTATGGCGTCTGAGAAAATATCTCGGCATTAATGTAAATAATCGTCCACTTCATTTTGCGGAGTGAGGCCTCACGAACGGCAATTGGCTCGGCACTGGGACGATTTATTACCATCATAAATGTGAAAACGTCCTTACAATTGTTTAACGCATACTGAAAATCGGTACCATTTGCATGAAAAGGCAATAAGGACTAGTCAAATTATAAAGAAAATCAAAATACAAAATACTGAACACAATTTACACATAGGTGATGCTGCAATTCTTATATCATCACCCTAATCATAAACATCACTATTTCAACCATAATACGTTCACTGCTGAACATAGACCTCTTCTCTCTGGCTCTCCCCCTCCCCCCCTCTACCCTCTACATACCTATTCGTACACCGGTTGGAAGCGACCTGCATCCAGCGTCTCCCAGCGATCTTCATAAGATCGTCTGTCCATCTTGTGGGTGGACGTCCTACACAGCGTTTGTCGAATCGTGGTCACTTTTCGATCCCATCGGCCATCGTCCATGCGTGCAATGTGGACTGTCCATTGCCACTTTATTAGTTTGGTAATCCGGAGGGCTATGGCGGTAACTTTTGTTCATCTACGAATCTCCTAATTTCTGATCCTATCACGTAGAAAAGCCCCGAGCATAGCCCTCTCCATAGCTCGTCGAGTGACTTTGAGCTTTGAGATGAGGCTGATAGTGAAGAAAAAGAAAGAAGAAATCATATGATTTGCCGCTGCATATGGATATGGTCTATGGTTCTATAGCCTTTTCGGAATTCAGCTTGCTCGGGAGGCTGGAAGTCATCAAGTCTGGGTTCGAGCCTGGCGTGATGACCCTTGAAAACAGCTTATAAATGAAGCGTGATGGGTTACTTAAGACCATAGGTAATGATGGCCTAGTTTCATTTATCAAAGTAACAAGCATGACAGTTGCAAGCTACAGCCACAATAAGTGCATATCCTTATGACGAATTAAAATATTGTCCAAATGTAACCATAAATGTATTGCCTTACGATACAATCGCACCAATGAAGTTTATCGGAAGCAAAAGAGCGTAGATTCCGAGTAGCAGATTGAATTAGGGAAGGGTGGTCTAGGCCGGTGAATGGCGAGTGTGTAGTGGAAGGTGTCGGATCGGGCGTATCGATCCCTGCGCAACAAGTGCCGGCCGCGGCGGCCGACGCGCCGCGCCGCGCGACCCACGCCGAGCCCGTCTTGGCGCGCCGTCAATTTAAGACTCGGTTTCTTGTGAGATTTTCAGAAGGTGTGTTGATATTTTGTCTGATTTGTTGACTGAAGCCAGTTGGGATAGATTTTTTTATCATTAACTTTAGACGTAGAATGAAAGTCATTTGGTTGATACAAAACAATACTATTTGGTTATAGGTATACCTACAAGCCTTACAAAAGCTGGTGTACCTAGGCCATTTTACAACTGCCTGAAAATTGTGTCTACTTTACTTGTTTTTTTCTAACGTTGCCAACTTTTCCTAATCTTCTTAAGTAATTCCGAACTTGTTCGAACTTACATACAAGCTAAACAATACTAAGGCAAATAGAAACTGTAATCTCACTAAATGCTTTATTGGGTTTTCGCGGTAACCAGGTGTAATAAAACTGTCCCAAAATAGTAGAAGGAAAGCTCACAAAGTACTGCTTTGTCGGCGACAACATACATACAATAACGGCACAAGTTTCTGCACATTCCCTTTTTTAATCGGCGATGTAAAGTTGGAATGCTTAGTTTCTTGGAGATCATTCCAATTGCTTACCTAACGAACAGTCAAAGTGTGTTTAAACGGCGCGTAACTTGACGAAGAACGTCACCTATTTTGAGTTTTTTTTTAATATTCACCCGCTAGTAAATCGCTCGTATTTAGCCGAGCCGTATCTACACGGAGGTCTCGGCTCTCGTAGGACTGTACTACCCCGTGCCGTTAAAACGCACCTTTAATCGTTCTTGCTGCTTGTATCCCGACATAAGATGGAGGTACCCGGTTCGAAGACCAGCGAGGCCGTTTATGTGTGTATTTATCACAATTACTTAGTTGCTTCTTTGTCAAGGTTGCTTTCTATAAATTAAGCATTTATATCTATTTATTTTTTATATATCGTCGTTTAGTCAGTACCTACAACACAAGCCTTAAATCATCTTACCGTGGAGCTAGATCGTTTTATGTAAAATTGTATAAATATAATATACAAAGATACAATATTGGATAGCAAAGGAACACTGTACGTAGAGTTAGGTCCAAGTGCTCTTGTGTCTCACGAAACATAGATTACAAAATTTGTAAATGACCAAGAAGCTTAGATTTTATTTAAGACTTATTTTATTTCGATGCATCAATTTAATCTTATTTTACGATGATATAGAAATCTGTTTCAGAATCATTAGCAGTTCAATAGTAAGATATCGAGATTTTTAAAACGCTGGTTTGCCTTTGTGTCCGACTCGTCTGTAGGTTTTTACTCCGTGAGCAATAGAAATACACAACCTCGCGAAGTCGCCCACTATCGCAGAACTTTTCGCGTTCAACTAAAAGATAAAACGGGTCCCGGAATTTGTTACGTTCGCTTGATATGTCGTTAAAAGGTTGGGGATCATCACTACTGCCGGATTTGAGCTTCAATGGTGAGATTTTGTTAGCAAGTAATATTTGTGAAATCCCGTATCGCACGGAATTCCGATATATTTTTAACTTCAACTAGAGAATACCCAGAAAAACATAAGCATACTATCTTTAAAAAAAAAAAAATTGCGATTGTATACAGGGTGGAAAGGGATGACGTTCCTTACCGCTACCGATCGAGTCTACCAACCATTACGATGAACTTTCAGTATGGGACCAACATCGGAAGCGTACATGGAAAATTAACTTTTCCATCCTATTGAACTCTAACTTATTACTCACTTTTTATGAGGGGTTAATTTTTTTTTTAATATTTCGATGTTGGTCCCATACTGAAAGTTCATCGTAATAGTTGGTAGACTCGGTCGGTAGCGGGAAAGATCGTCGTTCCGTTCCACCCTGTATAACGTCACGAGAATGTAACAAGTATAAGCTAAGCAATCGATACGAAGATTTAAGTGTGCTTAAATTATAGAAAAAAGCCTTTATGTATGTAATTTATTTACAAACCTATATTTTAATATGTACGTGGTTCATCATAAAATTCAATGTACCGGAAAATCACGATTTTGTAATCAAAAATAAATGAAGCCGGCTTCATACCGCTCAGCTTCAACCCGGTGTGGGTACTTGATATCAAGGTGTAGGTGTAAACGCATTGGAATTTCCGATCTTTAAATCAGAAATCGAGCTGTGTAATAAAACTCCACAGTACAGGACATTTTTAAATAACTAACTTATTTTGAAGAACCAGGTATTCAATCAAAAGGTTTTTGCTTTTTTTTACTTTTTTCATTTCCTCTATCATCATTATTTGATAATTCTTTGTTTGCATCTCCCATCTGAATAATAACCGCAACAGATTTTTTTTTCCGTTGGAGCTTCTCAGGTAACTACTACTAAATTCTCCGTCATCCAGTAAACATCGCAAGAGTAGGTACGTGTCGCGATCAGTGATTGTACCTAAGGCCAACATATGATATTGATCGTTATTTAGTAGTTTAATAATTTGACTAATTAGTCAAAGGTATTGTAATTACTGCTATAGTAACGGTACCCGAATCTCATAACTACCTATTAAAGCTTTCAATTATATTATTCTTATGCATGTTGCTATTGAGAACATCTTTCAGGTGAACGATTCAACATTAGACGTTTGACTTAGAATTTGTGCTATACAAATTGAGCATAAATCTTGAAAATAATTGGGTGAAGAATAATAACGAGAACATTCCATAAAACATTCCCAATTTCGGAAACTTCTCTCCGCCGCGCTGCAATCCTATGCTCGATTTACACTACACTACTATTTAAGTTATGGACGTCAGCCAGCTCAGCAATCTCTGTCCGTGATGGTATATCAAGGAAATTGATTAGAACATCTCGTACCTAGTCACAGTGGCAATCAATATGAGCCTTCATATTGATTGCTAGGATCCGAAAGGGTACCTATGAAGGTATGTGTTACTGTATTTATGATAAACGAGCATCATTCCCTTAATAGAACAAATATTTCTTATAGTTACGTGTACCTACCTGCCACTTTATTCTTGTTTATGTTAGAACGTAAACGTATTTTCCTCTACATTATAGTTCAACAGAGTTTGCAATAGAAATGTGGCATTCAGAGTTTTATCTGCCGCCGGCGGACATGCCGCGCATAGGTACTTGCTCACCGTGACCTTTATTATAGAGCAGTGACACAATGTTAACAATTTAATATTTATCATCTCTCATAAAATATTATCTATACAGGGTGGTCCAAACCTTGACGTCAAAAAATTTTTTTTAGGTTCCCTACGTCATGGGCTATCAGAATATACCCCATGTATGTTAGCCGAATTTTTGTAGTTTTCGAGTTATGAATTTTTGAAAGATTTTTTTTTTGAGAAATTCTGGTATGAAGAAATTTATTGATAAAAAAAAAACTATTGGGTTTTTTAAATATTTTCTTTTTGTAAAAGTATTACTACAAATAAAACATTTACTGACAAAAAAATTAGCGTCCTCACTTTGATACATGTAGGATAAAAAATACCAAATTCAAAATTTTACGTTAAAAATGCATCAAAATAGCATTAATGTACGTAAATAAAAAAAATAAAACATATCCCACGTGTTTTTGGTAATGTAAAGACTGCCCTAGACCTTAAACCTTCGTAAAAGCAAAAAAAAAGTGATACTTAATAATGAGGATTTTTCGGAGTAGTCGGTCAAATAAACTTAAAAAAGCTTAAAATTTTAAAGTAGTAAAAAATGACTTGAATTGAGTTTTCTAACTACACAAATTGAGTTTTCGTGGTATTTTCTGTCTTTATTTATTGATAAGAACAACAAAAGAGACGAAATTTCACTTTATTTTTAAATTAAAAATTTAGAAGTTTTATTTTAAGTTTATTTGACCGACTACTCCGAAAAATCCTCATTATTAAGTATCACTTTTTTTTTGCTTTTACGAAGGTTTAAGGTCTAGGGCAGTCTGTACATTACCAAAAATCCTTGGGATATGTTTTATTTTTTTTATTTGCGTACATTAATGGTATTTTGATGCGTTTTTAGCGTAAAATTTTGAATTTGGTATTTTTTTATCCAACTTGTATCAAAGTGAGGACGCTAATTTTTTTGTCAGTAAATGCTTTATTTGTAGTAATACTTTTACAAAAAGAAACTAGTTAAAAAACCTAACAGTTTTTTTTTATTAATAAATTTCTTCATTACAGAATTTCTCAAAAAAAAAAATTTCAAAAATTCATAACTCGAAAACTACAAAAAATCGGCTAACATAAGTCAAAAAGTTCCCAACAATCCACATTTGAACCTATTTTTGAAATGCGCTGTTTTGTATCAAACATTAAGTATGTGTTCATGCAGTTTTTTTACTTAAAATGTTTATTCTTGTATCTGTTTCATATATGTAATTGTTTGTTTTCGTATATCTTTTCTCTCTTGTAAAACAAATATCTGTATCACTTGGCAACACAATTTGGTTACTTACCTCTTGACTAAATAAATAAAAATAACAGGGTAAACAAAATAAGCACAAATAAATTGAAATAAGCATTGAAGTATAATATTAATGTTTATTCAAAGACAATGTTATAACATTCTGTATTATTTCCTTAAGTAAGTCGTATTAAAGTTTCTGTTTCAGAAGTATCATATGCAAAACACAGAATATACCGAAAATTGTATCATACAAGGGCCCTACACATTTCAAATCCTCAGTGCTAAATAAGACAAACATGTATTTCATACAGCATACAATATTATATTTCATAAACATCAATATTTAGTTATAATAATTGGTTTTGTAGTGGTAGAAATATATTTTATATGTATAAAGAAAGGCAAATTTATACTTGCTTAAAAAAGATGCCATTAACAATTACAATAATTTATGTTGTACATAATTTCTTATTATGTCTTAAAATAGTCCGTTAGACACTGTATTAATTTATAGTAGGAGTGTATGTGAAATATTTTTCCTCAGGACAAAAAGTAATTAAAAATATAACATTTGGTAATTAAGGAACCCTATTTTTTAAAAAAGGCACATCCATAAACTTGAAATACTTTAAGTTAACTATATAAATTCTTTGAATTATAAGGATTCCAACCTAACTACTTGGGTTGAATAATATTGCAAAACTGAAACAAAATATCTACATTATATTTAGTGTAGGTATTATGATAAATACGAGGTAGATTATATGCTAGAAGGGACAGATAGTTTTTAGCTTAATTATATGCTTGTATCTTCATATTTTATGTGTAAAATCAAGACATCGTTAAAGGTACTTTAGTAAACGATAACCACCATTCTTAAAAACACAATGACGTATAAATACCGGAGGAGAATAATTTAATTGAATATGACTCATTTTTCGAATTTTTCACATACGACACTGTTTCTACTGTTAAAAATGTTGGTAGTTAATCCGTAGGTTATATTGAAGAACTTTAATCATGTGAACACCGAGAAATTTATGGAACGGGTTTTGACCTACGGCTGTTTCCCCAAAATAAGCAGTGAAAGTGGTGTCCAAAATCCATCAAATTCCTGAAAGCTCTCTATTATTTAAACGTGTAAAGTATTTGCCTCACAGTATAGGTACGCCAAATTCACAGAGCGCTATTTGTTGCTATCACGGTCGGATATTCGAGGGGCATACTCTGATCTGATACCTCCATCATGTCAGACATTTCCAATAGTTCAATTCAATCATAAATACCTAACGACCAATATACCTAATGTAAAATTGATGACTATCGAGCTGTACACACACGTAAATTACACGAATTGGGAGAATCAGTAATTTGTATAAACAAATAATTTCAATAACATATAGTTCGACGTCCCAAAATATTCAAGAATTTCACAAGCTTGTTTGTTACGCGTGCTTATGACATATTAATATATCATTAGTTAATCCAAAATCAATAATATATATTGGGACGAAACATTAAAAATATCACAAAGTGACATACGTAAGAGATCAGCGGTCGTTTTTTGAAATGAATGTATTTTGGTGACAAGAAATAAAGAGTTTAGTGCGAAAAACTTTCCCTTATTGACATGAATATTATAAGGGTTATTTAAATGTTCTCAGCAAATATAGTTTTTCTTCAAGCATCATATCAAAATATAAGTATTTATCGTAGAGGCGACGATGCGCGACACAGGCCCAATTCTTATTGGGCCTGTTGGGTTGTTTACGAAACTCATGTAATTTTTGAATAAATAAAGTATTGCAAGTTCTAGCTTTTTCTGTTAGAATGGCGCGTGATTACCTTACTGCAGATTTTCCACTGCTGCCAATATCATTTACCGACTTTAGTAACTACAATATATTTTTATTTCAATTTTATGTAAAAGGACAATACAACTACTTACTATTCACGATAAGAAATCACACCTACCGACACATCTGAAGTTTCATACAATACATTCAGTCGATTTTTGTTTCTCTACAAAGGCTGGGGGCTCCCCCAGCCTATACATATTCCTGTAGCCTACATTCAACTTACAGATAATCCAGTCATAGATACCATCTTTCTTATACAACATGCATTTTTATACATCCATTGCTCTGAAATGTTACCTAACTTATGTAAAAATTTCGCTTGGCGTTGGCGTTATTAGACATACACAAAGTTATAAGTGTACTTATTTACTTTATTCTTAAATGGAAAAACTTGATTAGATAGATGCAGGAAAAGGAATACTGTAAAGACTTATTTATAGATTATGCTTTCAAGATTGTTCAGAGATCTTCGGCAGTATAAGTATTTAAAGGAAAATAATACCTTGATAATACATACATGTATTTATCTACTAGGGGTACAAAGATAGATAAGCACAGTTTAGGTCGGATGTAATTGGTAACAGCTAAACTTACGAAAATACAAAATAGGAGGATTAGCAAGTAGATCCCGTAGTAGTGTTCCACTTTATTCGGGAATCGTTTTCACTATAGTATTATCTTTAAGTTATTAATTGTGGACATAAATCCTTGACAGAATACCCAACCACAGGATTATATGTATAAATGAAGTTCAGGAAATCCGATTTAAATTCCATACAACTTACCTACTGGCGCGTAACCTGGAATTAGCTCGTTGAAAGAAAACCTTTAACATTTACTGAAAATAATTAATGAAACAAAACGTTATTAAACATTTCTAACAAGTTTTGCAAAATCATTTCTCCAATTGGAACTGACATAATTATAATTATTAATTATAAATGACACAGAAGCAGTGAGCGTTATTTTAAGGGTGAACTCACGCCGTTAAACTAAAGTTTCAAACAAAGTCTCATGGGCATGGAAATTAATTTCGCTATTAGGTAATAATGGAATTTCAAATGAAAACGAACTTTGAGATAATGGTTTCGAAAAGTCAATTTTCGGACAATCCTGTTTGTGATTTTCAGCGTCAACCCTTGGCAAATGTATATTATTTTTAATATTAAACACAGAACAAGAACGTTCTTGACTTAGTCACATACTCGTATGGTATTAAAATTGGGAACTATTGGTTATACGTAAAAGTTTGAGAACTTTAAGAGATGACGCAAGAATTGCGTTTGCTGTTGGCGTGTCGCTCTCTTATCTGCTGTAGGTGTGCGAGCTGCGCGGGCGACGGCACGTGGGGCGCGGGGGTGGGCGGGGTGCCGGGGGCTCCCTGCGGCCCGGTGGGCAGCGACTGGCGCCGGCGCCGGCGCAGCGCCGGGGACAGGTTGTACTTCACTTTGGCCTGCACGAGAAGCTCCTTGAAGATCTGGGATACGTTCATGTTGTCTTTGGCTGAGGCTTCCACGAAACCATTCTCCCAGTCTACGGTGACTACGGACTCGGTTGTGTGGAAATCGACCTGTTAAAGAAAAATGAAATGCGTAAAGTAACTAGCGAAAACTGTTGCAATTGTAGTTGTGATATCCATCAATGCGGCCTTTGATTTCCGGATTTTTAGGCGTCGGTGTGTCCTTGAAGTACGAATGGCATCTCAGTCAAATATGGAGCAAAGCTCGACTGAAGAAGTAGGTATTTATGTCCATCTTACCGAAAACCATAGCGAAATATTATTAGATAATTACCTACTCATTGAGTTGTGTTCCTGCTCATGAGTCAGGTTGCCAAAGAGCTCAAGGAGGAAGCAGTGTGTTACAATGGGGAACCTCTCACCCCAAGCCCTTAACATATTGAATCCTTTGATTGTTTGAATGGTTTAGAAACGTGCGACATGTGCGTTATACATATGTCTAGCAATATTAGCACTATAGTTATTTAATATCTAGTAATTCGAATTGGGTGACGACCCTATTTTAATTACGCGGTTAGGTTACGGTCTCAAAAATTCATGTTCTGAATGCTCGGACTCTTTTATTGAATGTAATTGAAAACGTCCTCCAGCCGTAGCGATAAAATAAACTTATCAATTAAACTCTCGTATCTAAAACTGAAATGCTTATTCAATTTCCAATTAAGTTTTGTTTGAAATTTGAGCAAGATTTTTCCAATCTGACGAATTTGCTGTTCTATTTTTGTAGAAATCTATCAACAGTTAACATCAAAGGGCAGAATCCGGTGACTTGACAAGTGGAAATTGATTCGTAATTAGCATGTCACCGTCAGCGACTCGGCGTACGTTGAACCTTAATGAGCTCCCCAGGAATTTATTGCACGAAGTTTTACGAGCCAAGTTTCTAAGGTGCGAGTGTCGTCGGGGAAATTTCGTAAGACTATATTAGACTCGCCCCACAGACTGCGTTATGAAGCAGCTACTCTTTTACGTCTGAAAGGTTAGACAAATTGTTACGATCTGACTTAAAATCAGATCGTAACAAAGTATAAACAGAAGCAATGTTCATCTTAATGAACATTGCTCCTGTTTATACTTTACATTGTGTATGTATTTAGTATGTGACCCTGGTAAAAGCAGAATATTAATATATTCCGAATGAAGTGTATGTCGCCGATGAGCGACCGGTTTGTTTCACCGTTTTAAAATTATTGTTGTTGTTTTCATTATTTGTACCTGTAATTAATTAATGAATTCTGTAGTTCGTTTTTTGTATTTATTTAGTTATCAACTCGTAAATTGTTCCTTTAGGATTTCATTTTCAATTTAAGTTGTATGCTTGTGACGAGAAATAAATACTAGTAATTATAAAAATGATTAAACTCACATTAATCAAAACTCTACATGGTAATATCATCCATAAGTGATACGAAATACAAATAAAGTATAAACATAGGAGATGCCAGTGAAGCTTTCAAATTATTAAAGTAATTTTAATGTCTAGTCGCGAGTCAATAACGTGGATTGTCTCGCAGGTAAGTGATCTGTGTGGAAGACAAATGAAAGCAACAGATGCCTATCTGCGGGGAAATTGGAGATATTATTATTCTTCGTTGTGGTAAAAAAATATAAACAGCGACAGGACATTTTGTTACTTCATGTGAACATAGCGCAGTCAACTTTTTCATTAGGAAAAATACCTTGTTTTCACGTAGATATTGCGCATACTCTACTATTTACTCGTTTTATAGAGCGGCGCAATTAGAGCTGCAAATAAGCTTAAAAATATACTGTACATAAAAGCATGTATTCCTTCCAGCACAAAATATTACACATTGTTAAATATTTTATACATATCAGCGAAAAGTATTTTTGTTGTTAAATTTAATGTGTTATAGGTATAATACTGTTCGAGTATGTTATAGTTTTTATAAAAACCAACCATTAATATATTATTCACTTCACTTCATCAGCCTATGAAAGTCCACTGCTGGACGTAGGCCTCTCCTATTACCTATGCGTATAGACGCATTAGGAGGTAAATGCCCATAATCGCCACGCTGGGCAAGCGGATTGGCGATCGCATATTATTACATTACATTTAAAATATAAATCCTTCTGTAAAGAGTATGCCAACAGATTACAGTTAATTTTATCGAGGGACTAAGACTATTATCATAAAATATCCTTTCTCGAAGTAGAAGCTATTCTAAAGTCACCTGATATCAAATGTGTACACAAAGTTTAATCAGAATCTGCTGAAAACTTTCAGGCTATCCTTAGGATCTGCTCTATCATGAAATTGAGTAAGTTATTTCGGGTCACGATCGGAAATTACATGTCTTGTAGAGTGACGAGAAGCTATGAACTCTGTACAAAGTTAGTAATTGATACACCGTTATCTTTTGAGGAAAAATCTAGCTTAAATGAAATGTTCAGAAGTTGCTGAATGGTGTTTAGTGTTTTTAGCACCTCTTCAGTATTAGATAGTAAATGTAAAAATCAATTAATAAATTGTATTCAGACTCACGTAGATGGGTATTTACTGGTGTTAAAACTGGCCAAGTGCAAGTCGGACTTGCGCACGAAGAGTTCCATACCATTATCAATTAAACATAAAGCCGCGCAAAAACAAGCAAAAAAATGTTTACATATTGTATGGGAGCCCACTTCAATAAGTAAAATTTAAAGACCTCTGAACGAAACGAAAGATCTGGTCGATTAACACTTTGCGGACAAGTGCTACGCGCTACGTACGTAGCCGACCCCGTGATTTTTCCGCTTTGTAGCGAAAATGGACCTCCCACAGAGAACTCCTCTCGGGAGTTCCCCGCGCTCAAAGTGTTAATGAAAGTAACTCAAGAGAGTTCTGCAGATTGTTGCGGATAAATATGCCTGTAATGACTCTTTCTACATCAAGATTTAAATAAAGTAAGAAACAATGATATTGCATCTAATTTTCAAGAAGCGCATTTTTTAAACCGCCCATATCACTCCGGGCTCAAAATACGCTATTGATTGAGGTAGACAGCCGTCTTCAATCTGCCGTAAAGTGGTACTCAAACGTCCAATACGTTCGCAGTGTATTAAGTACGGATATTGGCGAATCGGAGCTCGGTCCTCGGCGTCCGGCAGTGCGGGCCGGATGCGGCGGAACTCTTCGCAGGTACTGTTTTATACTCGAAGCATTAACGTTTACTGTTGTTGAATTTACGACTAAAGTTTATGAGAGATAAGCGGTGTAAAACGGCTGAGCGGCTACGGGTGTTCGGGCTTGAGCCTGGTTAGTATCCAATATCAAATCCGCGATTTTACGAGGACTGTTTTATGGGATTCAAACAATTGCTAAACTTTAATTTAGTAAAAACACCTTCTGTTTCCACTGGTATATGCCCGCTATTTATAAAAATATTTTTTTTTGTGCACTATATAAAACAAAACGTTTAGATAAAACTATTATTTGTCTGTCATTTCTTTTATAAGCAATAAGCGATATTATAAAATAAAAACGCCGATCAATATACGAGTATATACCGATATCATACTTTATTTTCGTTACAAACCTAATTGCAATTAAGATTTTTTTAATTCACGTTAATTGGGTGTCCCTAAAGGTGAAAATGTCTCGAAATCTACTACAAGTCAGGTAATGTAAAATAATTCTTTTTTATTTGATTTTTTTTTCTTTATGCGTTCTCATCATCATTATTAAATTTATATTTTGCATTGTTATCTTTCATAGAGTTGTTATTTTAATTACATACATTACTTTACAAAGTTGATACATATGAATGATGATAATACAGATACAGTACTTACATAGAAAATCGCATGTCAATAGACTATTTCAAAATAACGACAATGCGATGTTTCATAGCGATAACAGCCACTAGTCTAGAATGAAAATACACTATCACATATACTGGGGTAATGAGGATTTAACAATAAACGGCTACATAGTTCTGGTTCTTTTAGCACCAACCTAACCTTGACACATAATGCATTTGTGAACACATGTCGCGTTGTGAACAGTATGTTATATAAGACAGGTTAAAGCGAATAAACTATTTCAGTCTAAGTTATCTGGTGTAAAAAAAAACTATATGTATTTTGATTATAAATTCCTTGTATAAATGTACCTAAAAGAAGGATTTAGTGTATTTTGTGATGAAATCTGCTACATGGAATACTTTATAATATAATTAATGTATTTATCAAGTCAATTATATTTATGAGTTGTAGATTTTTAAATAAATAATAAATAAATATCATGGGACATCTTAAACAAATCAAGCTAGTCCCGCGGTAAGCTCAATTAAGGCTTGATATGTGGGTACTAGGGGACGATACATATAATAGATAGATACTTAAATACATAGACAGCCTTGACAAAGGAACAAATATTTGTGATATATAAATACACAAATAATGCCCTCGCAGGGATTCGAACCCGGAACCCCCAGCTTCGTAGGCAGGGTCACTACCAACTAGGCTACAGACGCTACTCAAAATTAAAATGTTATGTACCAAAGAAAAGAAAATTTGCCCGCCAATTCATAAATGCCTCATAACTTAGCAAGCCGATAAGTATCGTTTGTCCCTTTCGGTTATAAAAACCGAAAGGATAATAAGCTTGCTAAGTTAGGAGACATTTATGAATAAGGGGGTAAGGCTACCAACGTCTGAGGTTCCATGTTTAAATAATGAATAAATGACGTCTCCATTCAATTCACTTCACGAGGTGGACAACCATGTCCAATTATTTTTTGCAGCCTAGCATATAAAATCAAAATAATATTTTGCATATCTAACTTTCGTTGAAGTAAAGGTATGTTTTCTATTATTTCGTTTACCAATTTTTTTCATGATTCAACTGTGTTGGGTTTGAGATTTAAAAACGAATCTAGGGCATACATATAGCATTGTTGCAATCAAATGCAGCCGTCACAGTGACAGTTGACGCAGATGCATGTCGGGCGTGTCCGAGGCATCCTCTAGCTCACACAGGAAATTCGATTCCGCCCATACTGCCAACAAATTGCAACTAGACCCAAACACACTTCCATATTTCCGCTAGCTAAAACGCTAAAAGGCTTGGCCAGAAAAAGTTTGCTGTGTGCATTGGATTTCGTTGCACGAAACAAAGAATTTCATAACAAAATTCAGTTTGGCGTTCTCTATCGACCTATATATGTGAAGGCATTAACACGGTCACCGTTGGAACTTGTTGGATATAACCTGTAGGTAGTCGCTTTTCTTTTTTATAAAACCTTTTGACTGTATAACTTAAGCTTTATGCTTTAGGGAGCAACAGAGCGAGAGATCGGACAGCCGGTAAGTAAGTTGCCTCCCCAGGCAACTGCTATCCCCATAATGCAGGACCGTTCCGGGTTTAGCCACTTGCTGAGGAGCCTAAAATTTCTACGGAACCTAATACAGCTGGCCTGGCTTGTACTAAAGCGACGTCAATTTGACCTTCTTATGCAGAGGGGACGCTGGGCCTTGAGGGCAACTGGGCAAAAAGAGCTCAAGGGTACCTTTCCGTCAGAGTGCTGCTATATGAATGCGTTTGTTACCCGCCAATCACATCTCGAATTGAATTGAGTAGCACAGCTTTGCTGGAGAAGCTATGCATATTTATACGATAAAATAAAGTCGTTTTGATACTGCTATAACAGAAAGATCTGAGGACATGCATGTAGTCTAAATTTGGGAAATCAATTGGAGCTTACTTTTCGTTAACTGAAAGGATAACGTATTTTTATGGAACAATTCAAGTCATTGTTTTATTAAATACTAGCGACCCGCCCCGGCTTCACACGGGTACTATACCTACATAGAAACCTTCCTCTTAAATAACTCTACCTATTAAAAATCTTATCAAAATCCGTTGCGTAGTTTTAAGGATACAAGCGTACAAAGGGACATAGGGACAGAAAAAGTGACTTTATTTTATACGATGTAGTGATTTTTGAGTCGTGTCTTTAAGTAGTTCTACTACTATGTGTATACAGAAATGGCAATGAAGCCAGGTTTTGCCATTGACGGATACGTCAAGGAGGACGATATATATATATATATATACAGAAAGCAGAGGATGTGGG
This sequence comes from Thaumatotibia leucotreta, assembly GCA_025490895.1. Taxonomy (NCBI): domain Eukaryota; kingdom Metazoa; phylum Arthropoda; class Insecta; order Lepidoptera; family Tortricidae; genus Thaumatotibia; species Thaumatotibia leucotreta. The sequence continues at coordinate 53,559 of JALPQI010000258.1, forward strand.
TGAACTCGGTATTTTTTCTTTGGTGGGTATCTAATATTTGAGAAGTAAACACTGAGCAGATTGTAATTCCGTCAATTTCACCTGCTTGTTCAATTTCAAAGTTGTTGGAGGTTTTCAAGTTCACAACAACAACCTGAATAGCCTCAAAAGAGAAAATAAGATGTACCGACCTGCTTTGACAGGCGTGTTTGCAAGAATTCTTTAAGTTACTAAAGTTTTTATTAGTGTAGGTAGAGAGCCATAGAGTAAGCAGTGTTATATTTATTATTGTTTATTTTAACTATAGAACTAGGGTAATATCAGTGAAACTGTGTTTTCAAAACACTTTAAGTGCCTTTTCCATCATTAGTCTAATCAAGTGTTCGAAGTTTCATGGACAATTTATGAATGAATTCATTAATAAACTGTCCATGCAAAGTTGAACCCCACTGTACAGTGTTTTATTAGCTAAAACTTTGATATTGTCTTTATTTTAACCAAATGTAACGAAAAAATAGCAAACTTATACTGAATAAATAAATTATGATTTAGGTTCTTATTTGAAATTAATTTTGTAAGCCACACTGACTAGACAAGATAAGTAGATTATGTAGGTATCTACCTAACCTAACACGTATTGTCAATTAAATTTAATTAAATCGATAGGTATACAAATTTAAAGTCTAACCTCGTTCTCCGATGATTTACTTTATTTGACAATAAATATGGAGTAGTCAAGAACATGTACAGTCAAGGGCATTAATATATATACACTTCTCCATACGGATCCCTTACAAATGTGTCTATAATATGAATGCACTCGACTGTATGTTACGAATAAATTTCGAACAAATATCTACTCTGGCATACCCAAAAATTGTACAAAGACGCCATTGAGGTCACGCGCGGCACGTAGCAATCCTACGTGTGCGTAGAAACACTGATTTGATCCTAACCTTTTTCTGCCCTATCGCTATTTATGACTAATTAAATATGGACGCTGGGAGTAATCGGATTAAATTATACCCACAACAGCAATACCTTTGCGAACAATGGACAACGTTGTTTCCATTAATCTTGTTTAAAATATACAATTTATTACGTATAGCATGAGAGGTTAAACCTCCCGTATTCTACGCACGAGCTCGCATGTGAAAGTAAATATAATACCCATCCAACCGTAAATATTGTAGCTAAACTTTATCAGTACCTCCATCAAATTAATTTACTACGTAGTAGTTTATTCTAGCATTGTAGTATTCGTTAATCAATTACGGAAATAATTTAATGGTGTGCTCAGTACCGACAGTGTAAACACTAATATTGACGCACCGAGCGCTCCAAAAATGATTGACTCAGATCGATGTTTGTTACGACTTAGACTCGTGCAAGTATGTGGCTCGGAGACGACAGGGATGCCTCAGGGTTGCGGAGAAGTGACATTATGCCGAACTTGTTTGTTCTTGGTACCACTTTGTTGAGCAAGTAATCCCGCTTGTTACCGACATAGTTCGTGGTGCTTAAATAGATAGCTAACTAGCTAAATGTAACTATTCATATATGAATTTATGTATTGAAACTTAATTATGAATTTTATTGGTTGTATATATGACGGCATAGCCCTGGTACCAGGGCATTGTTCCATAATAGATCTAATGATAACCAGCTGCGCACAAAAAGACCTAAGCCCTCCTACATGCCTACATTATGTATAATACATCCCTACTGTCATGAGTGCAAAAGAGTTTTTAAGATCAAATTTGGTCTACCATAACAGCGCACAAAATATAAAATTCGTGAACTATTTGGGTCACCGGCACCGTCATCGAAATCTAATCTTATGAAATCGTATCCATATCTTAGCTCAAGAAAGTTATTAAGAGTCCCTAAGTATTATGTCCTTTGCAATCAGCCTATGATAGTCCACTGCTGGACGTAGGCCTCTCGTATTAACCATGCGTATAAACGCATTAGGAGGTAAATGCCCATAATCGCCACGTTGGGCAAGCGGGATTGGCGATCGCTGTAATGTGTCCACTATGATGACGCTTATAAGTATCATATATTTACAATCATTTGATAGTTTGAAGTAACTATGTAGGAATACTTAATGAGAAATAAGTTTTCCTACTGAAAATGTGTATATAGGTATGTGTACAATATATCTACGTCCAAAATTCGTTAGTTCTTTCCCGAGACAAGTTAATCTATTAGTTATTGTCATTTCGTATTTAATTTTACCTTAAAGTCAATGCAATGCCCACTTCTATTCAGAGTACTGTTAGTGTAAGCATTTATTCAACTGGAAATGCTTAATCCTCGTGTGTAGGAGACACGTGTCTCGTCGGATCACAATCACAAATTGCTTTCGAGAAAACAAATTGGCGACACGTTTCTAAACATAAACAGTAAAGTATGTTTTGTTTTAATTTTATCGACTCGTGAAATTGTTTTTTGTAGGAAGCACGGTGTTAACACCTTACCGTACAGCTACTTCTAAAATATTGCTAAAATATTTTACTGTCGGTTGAAAATGCAATGATCGATGGTCACTGCTATTATGTTTGTAGATTGAAAAAAATAAGTAAATATGCAATCGTATGATTTTTTACGGACTTTGAAGGGTAGTTCATTCAAAAGCCACATTTATCGATTTTTTTACTACGCCTGGGTACTTAGACAAGTTGCCAATCGCTAACGCTCAATCGTCAATCGTGAACGAAAGGCAGCTAATAACTATTGGCAACTTGGCTAGACATCATAGTAGTAAGTAAGCATTATGGTAAACATCTATGGCAGCCTACGGACGCCTACAACTTCCGATATAACTATATGTTACATTACATTCAATACAATCAGGAATACACGGTAAAAATTATGCGGAATTCTCACGAACACCTCATAAAAGAGAATTTACTGTGTTGACAGCAACAGGCCCAAGAAAGTCCACCGTCGTCAACGGACTGCAATTTCTTTGAGCTTTCTGCCATCCTCACTCACCACGCGAAAAACAACATTATGTCTGAGTAGGGTCTGATACAATTTGGCTGCGGTGATGATGATGATGATGATGATGCTTAGTGAGATAATATTCGCATCGTATATACATACCTCTTTCTGGACGTCTTCTAAACATACGAGTAGGTTGGTTGATTTAAATTATGTACTTGGCCAAAAGAATTCGAAAGTGCTTTCTTTTTGCTTGGCCTGCTAAGGGCCTGTTTTGCCTCCATCGGAAAATAAATTTGTCGGGTAAAATTAATGTTAGCTGTCTTTTCTTTTGTGTGTCTTGGTAAAAAGATAGTTATTTTTATCTGAGAGATAATTATACTTGTATTTATTCAGGGATCGTGATACAGGCCGTTCCTTAATTCAATAAAATACTTTGATTTGTTTCACTTTATTTAATACTTGTGGGCAAGCTAAAGCTCAATACTTGTGGCTAAGCAATTGATTTTATGAGAAATTTTATATCATTTATAAGGACGATTAATACATTGAAGTATTCCAAAATTAATAAAGCACGTTAATTACGTGAACCATCTTTTGATGACACTTCTCGTAACCATAACACAGCTGATTAATTTAACTTCGCAGTGAATCATTTAGTTCGTAATTTCAGGATGTTATGGGTCTTTGCTTTTTATTTATGTTTCCCGTCATAAAGTACCAAAACGACGGACCAACATTTGTCGTTATTATTGTGATAAACATTTATTTTGTGCTAATTTACATTTATGTGGCCTATTAAAATGTATACCCAGTTTTATAAAGTAGGATTATAATCCTAGGACTAGTCCTAAGACAGTTTAGAAACTAGGACACACTTTTACAGCCAAATATAACATCGTTAGAAATTAATATTAATTAGTTAAGTAAGTATCCGTGCGCAACTAGAAAACGATCAAAAATGTAAACAAATATGGCTAACGTTTAATAGCATTTGTTATCTTTGACACAACATAGATACATTTTTACGTTAATACTAATAAATATCAATAATTTAAACCAAAAATGTATGTGAACTCAAAGTTTTTAGTTGATGATAAGACCAAAATTGTGTTTTGAAAGTGCGTGATTATGAAATAAAGCAAATTTTTCGGTTTGTTTAGTTTTTTTTCTTTCGATTGGCGAACGGTATAATACATTGACAATCAATACTGACATTGATAGTTGGACGTATTTATGCAGAAAGGCACCAAACCCACGTGAATATGAAAAATTCTTGTGGGTTGGTTCCCTTTTGCATAAATACGTCCAGTTATATTTTTATCTTTTAACAGTAAATTCAGTTACATATTTGCTAGCAATTTAGATTAATTACCTTAATCTCGACTACTAAATAAATAGGCTACCTGTCTCGCTCCAGTCTCCGCCAAGTCGACCTTGTTCCCCACCACAACTATGGGCACGGCCGTGCTGGCCTTGGTCTCATGGATCTGGTCCCGCAGCGTCCTCACTTCAGCAAAGCTGTCAGGGTCCGTGATATCGTATACTAGGATGAAGGCATCCGCCGACTGCATGGACAAAGCCCGCATCGCAGGGAATTCATAAGCTCCTGATGTGTCTAAAATGTCGAGCGTCAGTCTCACTCCGGCAACGTTGAAGTCTCCGTGGTGCATCTCTTCGATCGTGCGTTTGTACTTTGGGGAAAATGTGTTATACAGGAATTGAGTTATCAGCGATGATTTTCCTACTTTAGCGGCCCCTAGCACTACAATTTTATGACGCACGGCATTGTTCGTGAGGTTTGCGCTACTGGAGACGGTCTCTTCTGTTCGCTCGGTTCTGTAACAAAAGAAATGCGATGAGTTTTAAGATTTACTAAAATTATATTTCACGTTTTTTAAGTGTGTCTTTGGTTCCTTGGAGCTTGGGACGGATGTTGGTATGGGATGCTACTTGCGTAGACACCCTGGCACCGTCCCATCTTCAACGAACTACGTTTAAGGCAGCCGCTGCGGCTGAAAATGCCGAATTTTTAAAACGTAATAAATATAAGGGCCTCGGCAAAGAGTACGATTTTGTACCGCTTGGCGTAGAAACTTTAGGTTCTTGGGGCACGCAAATTGTTTGCTGAGATCGCGAAACGTCTGGTTGATGTAACTAAAGACCGAAGAGCTGGCGACTTCCTCGCACAACGCATCAGTATTGCGATACAGCGAGGAAATGCCGCCAGCATCCTCGGTACAATGCCACAAGGGCCAATCTTAGATATAGGTTAGGTTAAGTAGATTAGTTAGATTTAATCTATGTATGTACATACATAAATTGTAGTTTTGAAAATAAATATGTTAAAAAAAATTAAGTCGAAAAATACGAAACGCAAACGCGCTCCGTGTTATTTTTTTTTAATGCGACAGAGTCAAGGGTTCTTTTTCTGCATTTTTGGTACTAAATCCTAAAATATAATGGTTAACTTTTACGGTTCTAGATATGTTATAAACAATGGAGAACATTACTTCTTGTTACTTACACGTATTATATATTTTATATGAAACTGTTTCAATTTGCAACGGTAAGTCACTCACTCGAAATAAACTCTTTTATGATTGTACAGGATTGTACTTAATATCGACTTGTCACCCTCCGTAGCTTTGTTTGTAGTGACCGTGCCTACGAAGTAAAAGCAAGGTTTCAGGTTCAAATTGCGACGGCATTGTTTGTGTATTTGTGATCTCAAATATTTTGTTCTATCTACTATAGGTATATCTATCTAGGTACCCATATCACAATCCTTAATTGAGCTTACCGTGGAACTGGATTTGTGTAGTATTGTCCTAAGATCCAGGATATTTATTTATTTACTCGCAGTAAACTTGATCATAATAAATATGCGAATTAGTCGCGTAAGCCACTTTTCAAAGCGAATGATTATCATGCAAATCAGACATGCGTAGTTAACTGGAAATATGGCGACGTCCTTCGATAAAACTCTGCGAAAAGGGCGACTAATGTATTCGTGCGATAGATAAACAATGAGGGTACCCGGTTTCTTATCTAGAGGCGGCCGGGAAATTAGTTAATTGTCTAACATTAAACCGCTAAAGCTATATCAGTTCTAATGCTTGAAAGTACGTGCTAATGTTCAGGTATTATCAAGGTTTCAAATATTAATACGGAAAAAGCGGCATAGAAAAGTGTACACGATATTCACATTATGGTCCATGTTAGTATTCTCTTTACTAAATATACCTATACTACCTACATAGCAACAAGTGCCAAGTAGCTTTGTCCTCATTGGTATAATAGGTACGGTTAGTACCGATTTATTGCGATGCCATTGTAGGTACTTAAGTAATATTAGTACGAATAAAAGACGTAATCGTTTGAGAAATAGGTTGTTGCCAATGTCGCTCAGTACAAATAATGATGATTTCTAGAATGAACATTTGACAGTTTGGAAATGAGCCTTATTATCTATATATGACGTTAAGACTATCGGAAAAATGGTAAGTCTTACCTTCATATTAATAAGGATTCATTTATAACTGTCAAAAGTTCATTCTTAGAAATAGGCAACGATAGGTTGCTTTGTGTAAGAATTTTCCATTATTTTTTTTTTTAAACCGTACTCTTAAAATAAATTGTAAAACATTTGCAATCGTTAAGCTTCAGTATAAATCACAATGAAAACTTACGTTTCTTTAAAATAATTACACAATGAGCATAATATATCATATAATATTTTATTATTTATTAACTTAATTTTCTGTGTGTTTCAAAATCGCAGTCAGCATTTTATAACGTATCTTTTTATTTTCTTAATTTTTATAAATAATAGACTATCTCAAAGTTGTCATTACAAACACGTTCAGTTCATTGCTTGTCAATAACGGAAATGATAAAATAATCAGCACGAACAGCATAAATACGAGCAGCAGTTGCTATGTCAATTGTCCTGAAACTTTGATTAGGTTTCTAACTATATACCTATAGTATAACTAACTCTCTATATGTATTTAAGATCCGGTTACATCTACCAAACTAGAGATTAATGTAGTGCGGGTGAGTAAGCATGACATTAGGCTGGGATTACACCTGTGAGATCTAACGTAAGTTGTAGGGATAAAACTGAACTGAGGATTGAGATAGTGATATTCACCTTTCATTCCTTATTCCATCCTCCATACCTACAACTTACGTAAGAACATACAGGTGTAATCCGGAAATGTCATAATCATATAAAGTCTACAATTATCGAAATCAGTAAAAAAGGTTTTAAATATTTTGGGAGGCATTTTTATACTTTATCGCGATGAAATCAATGGTCGGGAAGTACATTTCAAATGACTATGGGTAATATTCCTGGAAATATTTTTCTGTATTTTCGGAAGATTCCAAATCGATTAATTACCTGTAATATAATAACTAAACCTGTTCTACCCAAGAAGGGAATAAAATAGCCTCTATAATTACAGTGAAGAAGACCTTCATGACACGTGCATATTAACCCAGAGTCACGTTGCATATTTTTACCGTGGGCTACCTTACAATTTGTATAAGTAAAATGGGACATGGATCCCCTTATAAGGAACATTTCTTTTTGTTTTGGTAACAATCGTTAATATAAAAACGAACGTTAGGCCAGTATCTACTTGAACCACTCGATTTTCTAAATGTGTTATTTCAGGTCCTTTTTTTTTAGTTTTCATGACGATGGATGAAGATAATTTTACACTAAGATAATGGATGCAGCACCGCCCACAATCTCTCTGCTTTGACTTAAGGTTGACTGGTAGAGAATGCCTCATGGCATTAAGTTCACCCTTTGTACGTTAAGTTTTACTTTTGTGCAATAAAGTATAAATAAATAAATGGAACTAAACATATAAAAAGGAGAAATCGACTCAGTTTGGATCACTCAAATCAGGGTTTAATTATGTCAGTTTGTATTTTTAGTAGCTTGCTTGACCGTAACTAAATTCGCTTGATTTTTTAATTCTAGTCACAAAAAGGTCCATGTCGCTTAGGATAGCAGGTATCGGCGTAGTATAAAGCTAAATATATCTACATCCATAAAGCTTTTGTGCTACAAAATGGCGGGTTATATCTGTTCGGCGTTTGTTTCTTTAAAATGAAAATTGTTGCACTGCGCCATTTTCAATTTCTGGATAGGTTTAAACAATTTATGCGGCAACAATATTTCCCAATAGTTTATTTTTATTCCAGATCAGGTGAAGTATATTACGTAATATGGATTTTTCTTTTCTTATTAGTATGATTTAAAACAGGTTATTATTTATCATGTCATTGTACATATATTTTGTTTCTCGAGCGTGTTATAGAGTTTCTGTGTAAAAAACATCTTCACCCCTCATAGAAAACTGACATAATATTTACCAACGCCTAAGGACAGTTTTCTTTTTGAACGTCTAGGTGTTTTCAAAATTCAGTGCAGGTGTGGTAGCTTCTACGTATACCCAAACGAAGTAAACTTATTAAGTACCTACTTATATCATGCCGGATAAAAGAGCACATAGAAATAACGATCCTCGGAAATTTACAATCGCTAATTATTGGACTTTGAGACTAATCATTGGATTGAGTTACTGAGATACTTTCGACTGAACGACATTAATTACATACCCAAGATGGTCAAAGAAGCCATTCAAATCCATAAATGTAAAAACATGCAATTTGAAGCCGTGAACGTGTTGTGAACAAGTCGTGAATGTGTTGTAGCCGAGTTACAATTGAAAATACGAACGGTGGTAGGTAGTGATTGTGATAATGTGAGAAAAATACGAGTTCGAAAGAGGGTATATCGCTACGGTATGTGGGTAGACTACAACTAAATTTCGCAGCACGTCACATACTCATGACGACTTTATAAAGACCATAATTGAAAAAAGAAGAAAGAGAGGAAGGCGTAGAAATGCATTTTTAGATCAAGCCAAAGAAAAAGTTAAAGTAGTGACGTATCAGGATCTCAAAACAGTAGCAGAGACAAGGACAGAGTGGCGAGAACTCCACCGACAAGAGCAAAGCTCTTAAATTTGTGATGATGTCACATACTCCGTGAGGCTATTCATCAAGCACTGTTGCAAATGCCGTCCTCCCGTCCCGTTTTAAATCCTCCTACTAATGTAAAAGCTTAAAAAGTTATGCACATTCGTTATCAATATTATCATGCTTGCTTAACCAAGAAAATATCATGGTCATAGTTGGTCATTCGGTCGGGCTTGATGGGACCCAATATTTGACTATTAGGTTGAAAATCTATTGCCGTATCTGTGTCACGTTACACAATGGAACAATCAACTAGGTTAATTGAAACGTTTCTGTCAACAGTAATCACTGCGGGCGTTGCATGCTTAAAAGCTTCAAATTTGCATAAACGCCACAATTTCCATGTTCACAGCTCGCTGGTTCTATTATGGTTCAATGGCAACAAATTGTTATCAAACAAGCGGAGGCTTGCGTAAAAATCTGAAACGAGTAGCTGTAGCTACATTGCATGGCTTAGGCCGTGGGGCCTATCACACGGAAATTCCAGAGAAACACATTTTCGAGTCGTTCAATTTTTTTTTTATATTTTTACAATGTTTTACATTCGTCGTAAAAGTTATTGTATGTTTTCATGTCTCTCTGATGCAATTGTATCTCTAAACATTAAAAAACCGCCGCCAGTGGCGCTGGTCGTCACTAAACATGAAATCAAGCAAACTACTCAAATATTAAATGAAGTTACAAAATGATCTACTTAATTTAACAAACCAAATTAATAAATGTTTTATAAAATAAACAACAGCTTCTGATAATTATTTATATCGTAATATTTAAAAATATAAAATAAATGTAGGTTGCAACCCATCCAAGATTCCATGAGCAACATGAACATTCGTATAAATACTATTTAAACAAAATGTGACTTTTAGATTACTAAATGATGAGAAAACCAACAGAAAATTATAACAATAGGTAATTCATTAAATCAATTTTTTTGGCGGCATGCTGTAATAACATTAATACTTTACACTAAGTATTATTTTCTATCATGAGGTGGAGCTTTAGTTTATTACGACTCTTGTCATTCTCCAGGAGAACGTGTGAAAATCTTTATTGGAAATGTCGGTGGTAATTTACAAAGCAAAAATTTATAGACGTTTAAGTCCGGTTTTGTTAAAATGATGTGTGAGATCGTGAAAGTTCAAACCAGTATGTAGCTCTACATTACACCAATGTGTTTATTCTAAGTTTAGTCATGTGGTGTGTACTTCAATAGGTTACGAACTTCTATACCCACCTACTCTGTGTCTAAGATAAATATAAGTGTAGGTACAATTAGCAATTTTTATACTTCGAACAACACTATGATAACGAATTATATCGCGTTCATTAACTACACCCCGTCCCCGTGCGTTGAGCAATATATAACGTTTCTATAGTTTTGTTTCATGAGACTATCGCGAAACAAAATCCAATATTATAATTTACATGCCTTTGTGAAAAGTTTTGTAAAGGTAAAGAGATCATTACATATACCTACCTACTTATTTATTAAGTAGTTGCCTTTAGTTTCACGTTGAATATATTTCATCCAAGAACTTTAGTGCTTAATCACGTATAAACCGTACTAATTAAAAATATTCTTTAAATCTATTTATTAATATTTTCTTCGGTTACCGCGAGGATTACTCATGAAATAAAACTATGAAAACGGATAAACTCGCGTACTTTACAGGGTTCGTGGTCTGCGGATGACTGACATCCGCAGACCACGAACCCTGTAAAGTGTTCGAAACGTCGGAATGAAGTTAAAATTAGTTAATATACGCGAGTTTATCCGTTTTCATAGTTTTATTTCTATTTATTAATTTGGCGCAAATAACATTTCAAACGTTAATTAATGCACATATTTTTATGTAGTAAATAGTATGTAATAACTAAAATATACCATAGGTAATTGTCTTTAGTAGAGCAAGATCGAAACTTCCTTAATTGTTTGTCGTATTTTAGTCAAATACGTAAATAAGGCACATATATTAAAATAGGTTGGTCTGTATTCAATTATCGGTTGGGTAGGGTCGAAAAGTGCAATATTTACAGATTATTTTATATATATATATTACAGGCATTTCATAGAGAAGACATATTTTTTACTCTGCATGAGTCAGGGTATGCATATTGATCGGTGTATTTGCAGAGTGATAAGCCGCGGTGACATGTGGCTGGGATGCGATACGCGAGTATTTGCGGTTATCGAGACTGAATTAGGGTTGCACAATAACGGCTCAAGGTGAACCGCATTATAATTGACTGTGTTTATGCAGAAAACGATGAACTTCGATTTTTTTTGTCAATACAGTAAACGGCCAAACAAAATGTTGTTGTTGTAATTCCTACGCACCCCGGAGGTGCACAGGGCCTCCACAAGATCCTTCCACGCTTTTCTGTCTTGAGCAACCTTCTTGGCTTCGCTCCAGGTCAGACCTACGGCTCGCAATTCGCTCTCCACGCTTCTTTTCCATGTGTGTACAGGGCGACCACGAGCTCGTTTTCCACCTTGAGGCCTCCACTAGCGAGGTTCGTTGCTCCGCTTCGAAGAGTATGCCCGATCCATCTCCACTTCCGCTGCGCTACTTCTTGGGCGATTGGAATCTGACGGCACAAGTTCCACAAATCCTCGCTCCTTATCGTTTTCGGCCAGAATATGCGGAGGATCGAACGAAGGGACTTATTGACAAACACTTGTAGCTTGTCTGTCAGCCCTTTAGTCACTCTCCACGTTTCACAGCCGAAGAGCAGCACTGACTTGACGATGGATTCGAAGAGAGAGATTTTAATGCGGCGAGTAAGCACATTTGAATCCCAGACTGGTTTTAGTTGAGCAAACGCAGCTTTTGCCTTCTTAATCCTACTCTCCACGTCTTCGTCACAGGTTATTGTACTTACTAGATACACGAACATTGAGACTGATTCCAGGCGATCGTTCATGAGCCACAAAGGTTCCATGCAATCAGACTTCACACGCATGTCAAATGTTTTGCGTCGGTTGAATAAATTAGTACCTACGTCTCGCCTTTAGCGCTAAAATGTCTATGGATATCCTAACTACCCGAATTTGAATACTATTTCGACAACAAAAAGGGGATGTCGTCACGCGGGCTGTCGTTACTCGTAAGTCATTATACACTTTATAACCAACCGGTCGTACTCGTAAGGCGGTTGTCCGAATGTACGTAGTAGTCTTATCACAATAATACACCGTGGCCTGTTTAAAGCCCACCGATTTTAACAGTGTACCTATTCCTGACCACATTTAGAAACTATAATGTCACATAAGCTTTTCTGGATATCGCCTAGTTTCAGAGTTATTACAAATTGACAAAAACTTATTTTCTTGTTTGTTTAATTGTTACTCCGTATAAAAGGTCTTTTTAACGGCGTTGCTGCCATTATGGAAAAAAGTCTCACTAACCTCATTAATAGATGTCAAAAAGTGAGAAATACAACTATTAAAAATGAGATTTTTGTAAAAAAAACGTTAACACTCATGAGTTTATGAATAACATTTACTTTTTATGTTAAAATACATAAAAAATAAAAAAAAACAGTCGAATAATGAAAACTCTTATAATATTTTTTGTTTGTTTTTACATCAAAAATGCGTGGTTAAAATCTTTCGGGTTATAAGAGCCCACGGTATACATATATTATATATGTTACTAGCCTAAACCGGATAGAGTATCATTTTGACATTATATTATTGCTCTTTAAATAGCGGCAACGAAGATTTGTTAGACGATTTTTTTAATTACTTTATATTTACTTAGAAAAATATCCCAATAGAATAAATTATTTATTTCTACATAATTAATTCAATAAAAATTATCAGCATAATTAGGTAAAAAAATATTTTCTACAATTCATAGAACAAATAATATGAGTACCTACCTATTCTAATATGCTATCACAGAAAATGAGTATCTTTACTATTCTCATTAAGTCTTTACGCCTATCTTTTTACGTAAACAATCAAGAAAATCAAGATACAAAATGTCCTCTTAAACAAATTATATTCACCATAAATAGAAGAGACCCATAAACGTAACACATAAGCTTCGCTTCGAAGAATACATCTCTACATTTTATTACTTCAACACAGCTCCATCTCCAATTAAGATTATTTGGTGTGTCTCACACCGAGTCAACATACTAGCACGAAATTCGCAACATCTTGAAGATAATTAAGTATCTATCACACGATACAAAACTCACTCTTTATTTATTTATTCAAACTGTTAGTCTAACTTATCAAGTCACTAAGTTTTTCATCTTCCATCATCCATTATTCTCTTGCGAGAATCGTTTTAATTAAATTCTGCTAAAATACCACCTTATCGATCGAGCATTTACATTTGAATAACGGTGTTACTTTGTTTACGTTAAATAAAATGTTAATTTAACCCGAATTTAATTATTAACACAGCTTTGATAACGCTGCTATTTATCTGCATATCTTTTCTTCAGATTCCGTAGCTTAGTTGGTGATTCTGCCTACGAGGGGGCCCTAGGTTGCAATCCTGGTAAAAGCACATATTTGTGTGAGGAATATAAATATCTGTTTCTAAGTTGTGGTTGTTTCTATGTACATTTATTTTTATAAGTATGATCACATTGGTCACCTAATATCTATCATACACATGCTTAGTTTAGACCTAGCTAGTTTGGCTGATTAGCGCATATATATATTTACACATTTACTTATCTATTTACAAAATAATTATCCATTAAACATCGGAAACATATCTGCAACACAGGCTTCGTCAGAGGGCAACAAAAACCAAATAAATCAGCCACAGGCTTCGTGTCATACACATCAATGATGGGATCCGCAACAAGCTTCGTCATATTATCTACATGCTAACACAACAGGACTTAGCTGAAGAAATCATCCCGAATTTACAAAATTATTAAAATTCTCCTTTTATACGATTTTTATTCATACAAAACATAATAACAAAACAAATGCCAAACTAGCACGAGCGTACCGCCCCCCTAATTACAGAAGCGCTTTGTCAAGAGCTTTTCTTTTGAAAAAAAAAACGTGATTTTCTATTAGCGAGAGTAACACAATATGGTCGGCGGGAACGAGGCATTCGTGTGTGAGCTCCGAAAAGGCTCACAATAACCTCTTTATGAGGCTCGCTTTATCTGCCAGCGGGCGGCATCATATCAATTTTATTGACCTATTGTACGGGTAATCGACGTATATAGCCAAGGTGTATTTTATATTTCCAGGGATATAATCGCCATAAGCTTAGCGAATTTAAAAGTAAATTTATTTACGAACACGACTTAGGGAATCATTTTAATTATTAAATAGTTTTGTTTTTATTTACGTTTAATTAAATTAAAGTTAAGATCAATGCGGGCAAGACCACCAGTACCAACTGATTTCCGACCCTAATTGAACAGTATAACACGCATATGACGGACAGTCCTTCAAAATAAATTATGCCGGATTTCCCCGCACTGACCTTACGAGTATATAGAGATTTTATGTTTTGGGATTTTTTTCGACGTCGTTATTTTCAAATCTCAACAATTTATATAGGTACATGAAGTTTAACTAACCTAACCTATATCTAATATAATATTATTGTTAAACAAGGCCTCGGTGTCCCAATATACAGGGCGTCCCAAAGTTATGGGACATGAAGAGGAAGTACCTTAAATATCGTAGATAGTGTATTTTGCTGAACGAAGACATTATGTTATCTTTAAAAGTCAGTCATTCTTGAAAAGTATTTTTTGGAAAATCTATGACCGCAGAATTACTAACTGTATGAATGCAGAATTACTAACTTTTAAAAATAACATAAAGTCTTCTTTCAGCAAAACACACTATCTACGATATTTAAGGTACCTACTTCCCCTTCATGTCCCATAACTTTGGGACGCCCTATTTATTTATGTTTATCGACGTCAGAAATTACAAAACCAACGTACCATAAGTACCTAATACCTATACTAAAATAAACAAATATCATATTAGTAGCAAAAACAAAATGTTAAATTTCTAAGACTAAAATTTCTAGAGAAATTATATAGATAGAAATTACATAGGTACCTATATATTATTTATAGAAAAAAAGGAAAACACCAATGAAATACGAACCAAAAAGGCTTAGGTATACGATAAAATAATATTAAAATTACAGATTCGATTTGTTTATTTTCATATTTCATTGTTATTTTTAGGCTGGCTTAAAGTCCTTGAACAGAAAAGTGCCACTTTATTCCCTCCTAGCAGGCAAGAAATATCCCGTATTTATTTGAACAGGTGGTGCGAACAGTCACGTGAATAATATAGTACATTGTGCATCTAGGTAGGTAAGTACGGTATTACTGGAGAGTGTTAGAAGACTTTAAATGCATTGAGATTGTATTCCGCTTACCGACCGTAATGCATTACAAAGGTTTTCTTCTCACTTGCGTACAAAAAAAAGTTTTAAGACAAAATATTTTTAAATGACGTGCTAACATTTCTACAACTCCCTAGGGAATTTCACTTGTCTTTAACTCCCGTGATGTACGTGAGCAGTAGCGCGCTTCGAAGACAAGTGTGATGAAAGTGATGAATATAATGTGATGTATGGACGTCGCATGACTTTTCGTCAATAGATAAGAGAGTCCGTATCTAATAAACAAACCCAATTATTATGTAACACAATTTACTTTTAATCATTATAGTTTTAAGTGTTATTTTAAAACTGTTAAGAGTTTGTCCAACCAAGGAGCAAATATTTGTGATAAATAAATACACAAATAATGTCCTCGCTAGGATTCGAACCTGGAACCTCCGGTCACAACCAAGAGTACCAATTAAAATACGGAGGATATAATAGTATATACGAGTATATCTCGGAACCTACATTACAAGCCTTAATTGAGCTTACCGTGGGACTAGGTCAATATGTGTAAGATGACTTAGTAGTAGAGTATTTAAATAACATGAAATGTCAAAATTTTAGGTGCGTGTTTGTAACATATCAATCATAATGCACCCAGCAAAACTACATAACATTTATCAGCATTCACACAATAGCTCATCACGCACGCATGAGACGTTACTTGTTACAAACAAACTCCGACTTGTCGGCGCCGATTCATTTTTCCTCAAATGCATGGGAGCGGCACTTCCTCTAGTCTCCCCTGTATCACAATAGGCAATGACAGCACATTTATTGCCAAAAACTAGTATAATTTCCCTCGCCATTAGTCAGAATAGATATCACAAGTTCCGAAAGGCGCATCGTTATCTGGAAGGGCTTTTCAAATTTCTCCAAACACATCCGGAACGTATAATTATGTATAGGTACAGGGTGGAAAAATCGAATGCCACATGGATGGCAACTATCTTAAATATTGTAAATAATACTTAATTTTGTGTAATAATACTTAATATTGTGTAAGGGAGACTTTCCTTTATAACAATAAATTCTGCATTTTTTTTTAATTACGGTGCATTCACGTGACGGGTAAAATCAAATTTAAAGGGTAATTGTTAGTTTTCGTGGCTTTCCGTTATTCTGATTGAATTTCTTATTTAGAGAAATATTAACCTTATCAGTAACCCTTTCAATCTGCATTATAAAATACGACACGTTATTTTTTGGCTCATTTGACCGGTTCGAGGTGAGGCGCTTGTCTCAGTCGGGACTTTTCATAAATCTTTAAATGCAGAATTTATTGTTTTTAAAAATGAAGGGAAGTCTCCCTTGCACAAAATATGCTATTTACAGTATTTAAGGTAGTTGCCACCCATGTGGCATTCGATCTCTCCACCCTATATAAATATATATGTACGTATATATTCATTATCATCATTACCAGCCGATAAAGGTCTACTGGTGAACATGCCAAAAGGATTGAGCGTGCGTATTCTGATTAAGATGACTACTTACGTATTATAATGTACAAGATCTTTACTAATTTTAGTCTTTAAATTACCTTTTATATATGTACAGTCAACCAAATATAGAGCCCTAGGCCAGTCAGGAACAATGTCAAAGTAAAACTATAAATCTAATTGTAAGGAACTCCCTTACGTACTTGTCAGTTTGACAAGGTTTTACATAGAGTGGCCTAGGCTTCCAATTGGTTGGGTGTACAGTCAGAAGATGTAAATTTATAAAATCGTAGTTTTCTTATCTCTTTTTGACCGCGACAATATGCAGCAGAGGTATGTTGATATGTCAATTCTCCCCTAAGGTCATGCGGGGCAAATGGAACTGTGAGGTAAATGCAACTAATTGATAATTTCTTTATCCAATGGGTTTTGTAAAAAAATTAGGAACTTTTTACAAAACCTACTAGGTATTGCATTGCTGTTGATAACAAACAATGTTTTAGGTATCCTCCAAAAGTTTTTAGAAATAGATTAAGGCAAAATTCAATTGGCTGCATTTGCCCCTCATGACCTTACAGATTTACTTAAAATATTGTGACAGTTTTAAAATGTGGAGTAAATTAGAAATTGTCCATCATATTTTTTCACTAAGATTTTTTTTTATTAGCCTGGTTTAATGTCCCACTGCTGGGCAAAGGCCGCCTCTCTTTTCCTCCATTTGGACCGGCCCATTTCACTAAGATATGCAAACAAATTGTAACTGTTCTAAAAAGTGAACATAAGCAACAAATGTATACCTATTCTTCTGCGCACATTATTCAAGAACATTAATTATAGCAGCTATTAATTAACGAAGGTGATAAACGGCATAATTGGATTCATTAATTAACTATAAAACTTTACCTCAAGAACCATCGCTCTATTAAAATTGATTAGATACATTTTGAATGAAACGCTTTACAGATCTAATGATTTTTTATTTAAATATTGCAATATGCTGCATAATCATATACACTCGTATATGATTATGCAGCATATTGTGTGGGTGCGGTATATCATGTGGTTTTATTTAACATTAAACATTATAAATAACAAATAATAATATATTGATAATGTTCCATTGGAAAAATACGTTTTATAATATGAATCGTGGTAAAGTTTACAACAAAACAGACAGACAAAACAATACTTGAACATATTTTAATAACTGAAAAGATAAAATAGTATTTCTGAAATTAGGAATTAATTACCGCATTTCTATTTTAGCTAAGTAATTAAAACAATACCAATAAAACGGAATTATTTCGTAACACATAATTCTGGCCCATGAAATGGCGCACAGGCTTTCAACAAGAAACAAATGACAGTTAAAGACACTGGTCTCACCGCGAGCTACTAAGCTATGAACTATCGGCTATAAACACGAACAAAAGATACGCACTCCCGTGTAAAAAAGAGACACGCCGTGGCTTGCCCAGCTATTAGCTATCACCGATGGGCAAGTATCGCCGTGTCTCTTTTTTTTACACGCTAGTAGGTACGTATCTTTTGTTCTTGTTTATTATAGCCCATGAACTATCGGCTATAAACACGAACAAAAGATACGCACTCTCTTTTATCCATAGTTCATAGCTTAGGCACTGGTTTCACCGCGAGCTACTAAACTATGAACTATCGACTATAAACACGAACAAAAGTTACGCACTCCCGTGTAAAAAAAGAGACAGGACGTTACTTGCCCAGCTATTAGCTATCACCGATGGGCGAGTATCGCCGTGTCTCATTTATTTATGGTTCACAGCTTAGGCACTGGTCTCACTGCGAGCTACTAAGCTGTCAACTAATGGCTATAAACACGAACAAAAGATACGCACTCCCGTATAAAAAAAGACACGGCGTTACTTGCCCAGCTATTAGCTCTGCTGTCACCGCCGGGCGAGTATCGCCGTGTCTTTTTTTTTTACACGGGAGTGCGTATCTTTTGTTCGTGTTTATAGCCGATAGTTCATGAGCCCGCGTCTCTTTTATTTATAGTTTATAGCTTAGTAGCACGCAGTGAGAGCAGTGCCAAAGGCCGTCCAATAGATATTACTCGCGTTAGGAGTGTCATAAACCGTCGCATGCGGGTTTTGAACGCCAACTGCTCGTTAAAATCGTAGCCCGCCATGTTGATGAGAACTACGCAATATCTATAAAAGGTGTAGTGCGTGATCTTGTTATTCCAATTTTGGCAAAATGGAGGCTCTCTAAAATTAAACTGGTTGAAACAAATACTACGAATTTAGTAAAATAGGTATTTAAATTGATAATTAGAATAGTGGCGATACAAAATAGCGATCTTGGACACTCTTCGCTCCAAATAATATGTTTTCTTGATTGAGGTAGTAACCATGAAAGTGTATTTTTTATAAGTTATCATTTATAAGTACAAATTAAAATATATTTTTTAGTCGGTAACTGGTACCAATCTTTTATTCAAATAACATACAACAATTTAAAATGAGTAATAAGTAATTAGTGAAAATAAAAATATCAAGTTCTAGAAAAAGTGTTAATCAATGTGGGGAAGGGCGGCATCATCGTCGAAGCCGAGCCATCTGGCAG
The DNA here is from genome assembly GCA_025490895.1 of Thaumatotibia leucotreta. NCBI lineage: Eukaryota > Metazoa > Arthropoda > Insecta > Lepidoptera > Tortricidae > Thaumatotibia > Thaumatotibia leucotreta. The sequence goes on from JALPQI010000258.1 coordinate 73,003, forward strand.
CGGGCTTGAAGCGGTGGCGAGTGCCTCGAATGCACATGCTTGTAGCGCGTATTAAATAAATTAAAATATTCAAAGTGCATAGAATAAAGTTCACAGACACAAGGCGCTCTTTTATTAGGTAATACAACGTGTAACCGAAAGAAAAAAAACATAGAAATTCAGCGCGTCTTGTTACTCAATAAATTGTACTCAGGTTAAGTCACAAACAGAACAGTGCAATAAAAGGCCCACAGATAAAATATTTCTCCTGTGTTACAATTATATATGTATCATTATCGAAAGCATGACGTAACACTTGTAGTGGTCGGCATGCTACCTTCTGTTAATTAGGTACAACGTAGCGAAATTATCCTTTGTCAGGAAGCCGACCCAAAGGTCCGGAGTCGCTTTATGCGACCAGCGAGCTACGCGGCCACGCTCTGTAGACAAACAGAAACTCGTCCACTATTCGAAAGCCTTATTGTTAGGGTTGTACATTATACAATTCCTATATTTACTTAAAAATCCTGTCAATTGAGTTTTAATTGAATGATAGATTAGTTTAATATTAATTTTACATTAGTATCATAAGCCAGAATTGATTTGTATCACAAGCTTATTTTATAAATGAATTGAATAAATAAATAAATATCTTGGGACATCTTACACAAATCGACCTAGTCCCACGGCAAGCTCAATTAAGGCTTGTGATGTGGGTACCAGGCAACGATATATATAATAGATATATGCATATATATAATTAAATACATAACACAGCCACGACCAAGGAGCAAACATTTTATTTGTGATAAATAAATACACAAATAATGCCCTCGCCGGGATTCGAACCCGGAACCTCCAGCTTTGTAGGCAGGGTTACTACCAACTAGGCTACGGCTGCTGACAAAGTATCTGCTTCATTCATAAATACATACATTGATTTCTTTCACATTCACAAGTATTATGAGTTTGGAAATATTCTAGAATGAAACGTGAATTCAGTCAATTAGTTCTACTAAGATTTAATCGTGAAAAGACATTCCCGTACAAGTAAAGAAAAATACATAAATATACACTTGTTTACTTTCTTCAAAGGAACCCACCAAATGAATAACTGTATAAGTAATTAGCATTTGACCTTGTAGGTACCTAACTCTCTAAAATCATATAACGGCTCATCTAAAAATAAATCTCTCAATCAGGATTTGAATATTTGATCAATCCATTCATTTCTTATTTCTACTTATACTTTTCTCAATAAGTCGTTCACAATGTATCTTAAATAACTAGGCGTCCCTATTAATTTCTCACAGACATTGTATTTTAAGCCCATAATATAATATGACTAGCTATCTAGTAACATTTGATTTTGCTTTTTTCATGTTCTCCCATAAAATTTCGTTACGCGTGATAAAATCAATAATTATTCAGTATTTCTCAGTTCTATGCTTAGACTGTTACTTAACAAGTAGCATTATTAAAGAAGCTTTTAATAATGCCAAAATCGTTAGCCAAACCAAAAGTGTGCCCTGGTAAATAAAACCATGTCCTACACAAGTTTTGGAATAACTGAAACTATTATTATTTCACATAATATTTCTTCGAATAAAATAATGTCAAAGAAATATCTATTGGCTGTTAGAGTTGCTAGTATGCATTTACCACACAACCTTCACCCATTGAAGAGCAAGCTCCGGCTCTGTGATCCATACATACAGGGTGGCACAAAAGACAGACTTAATAAGTACGATGTCTTTTCCATACATGATGTAGCACATAATATTTTTCCTTCGGGTTTTCACGGAAATGTCCCAATTCATATTGCTGTAACATTAAAATCTTTAAAAAAAATTATCGTATATTACTCAAACAGAAGTCAATTGTCAATTAAACGCTGATAATCAGAGATCGGAAAAATGTGCGTCATTGTTCGCAACAATATGGACATGATTCCTAAGTTGAATAAGTAATTAATCATTTAATCATTTTCAGAAATTTTTATATTTGAGACCGGTAACTATGAAAACCTTTTTAAATAGTCACCTTAAAGCTTCGAAATTAAAGTCTTGTCCATATTATTGCAAACAATGACGCAGATTTGTCCGATCCCTGCTGATAATGGAGTCGCAAATGCGGGGTATCATTTTTATTTCGCATAATATAAAGAAATTGTAGTTATTAAGTGGTCTAATCAGGGCTGATTTCCTACCTTCAAAATTAACATCGGTTCAACGAAGCAAATTGTATTACGTAAAACTGCATGTTTATGTTCTGATACTTATCTTTAAACTACGAAATTTCGTAAACTTTTAAACTTAAATGAGAATAAGGAACAACACTACCCAAATATTCTCCATTGAATGCTATCCCACAGTCACATTCGTGTCATCCCTACATCGAATCGCCGGTAACGCCGTCATTACTCCGTCAGGTAGAAAATAGCACATTGTGTGGCCTCATATTATTGTCGGCAAGTCGTGTGGAACGATAATGGAAGGGGTTGAGGACGCCATTAAAAAAAGTTTAGCTCAATAGTAAAGTCTACATCCTTTGACCTTTGGGATAGCTGGAGTCGTTTACAGAGCTTGTTTCATGTAAAGTTAATGGTAACCGAGAAAGTTTTTATGTTTAGATGGGTTAATGGGTATTATTTCTTTTGAAATGGAATAAAGATTTTATTTTTATTTTAGTAACATGCATCTCATAAGCAGCGTGGGAAAGCCCCCCACAAGATGGAGCAACGACCTGGTAAAGGTTGCGGGTGTCCAATGGATGCGGACAGCTCACGCACGACCGATCTTTGTGGAACTCTCTGGGGGAGGCCTATGTCCAGCAGTGGACGTCAATTGGCTGATGATGATGATGATATCATAAGCCTTTTAAATATTTTCGTACAGCAAAATATATTATTATTATGATATTATTATCCGTAATTTGTATTCGTAGCACATCATCACGTAGGACCGCTACGCACGGTGTAGTGGAGAGTAGGTTAACTGCTCCGAGAATAAAATATTCAGATCCAAATTCATTTGAAAACACATTACCTGTTTATGCATCCAGCATATGCATTCATAAAAAAATTGATTACGTTCAGTCGAAAAATAAAAGTTCTTAAAGCAATTTAGGCTACAATCGACACGTATTTTTCAGGACGCTAAAACGAATTATTTTTTAGTTCAAAAAACAGGGAACACACGATCTATATTAAGCTCAGTGCTTTAAAAAATCAAGATAAACTGTATAATAAAGTTGAACATCGCCCTCGCAATGCATTTCCAAAATCCTGCCGCACTATCCAAAGATATCGAAGCCAAGTTGTGATCCAAACAAGTTTTGGCGGGGCTTGGCAAAAACCACGCACAATAATCTCGACTGCACGCCCTATTTTGGCCCCTCGCCAATTTGTCGAGCTACACAAAGCGGCTAGCCGGGTCGGTGACCTACATACACATGTTATGAATTTTCTGCATTAATAAGTGTTTCCACGCCTTCATAAGTTCATACCGCTTCCATGGCGTAGTAACCTAGCCTGCAAAGCTGAGGGAAGGTAAGGCTTAGCCTAGTAATTGAATAGTTACATGCAAAATTTATAACTGAAACTTATGTATTGTAAATGTTAGTATAAATGCGCACGCTCTATCTTGTTATTGCATGTTCATTGTATTTTTGTGGACATCTTTTTTTGGCTTTGTTTACTGGACACTCAGTTTTCTAAATTTCTTATATATTGCTGTTGATGCCCCAAATAAATAAAATAAATAAGCATATTAATATCTATTTCGCCTAGTTTCCGTAAGTAGAAGTTTTTAAGTTTATGGCTGTGTTGATCAATTTACACACAATCATGTGTGTCCAAATACAATATTAGTCCTAAACTCACAAAAATATTAATGTGGTGCTAAAGTTATCAATAAAATTGTGATATAACTGGACTCTCAAATAATTATGATTTGATTTTGACAACTAGTTTATTTTCATGCAAGTAAATAATATTAACTAACGCTTCAATCTGGCTGTTACTTCACCAAGATTATAATTATTATCTAAGTTAATTTGAGTTACTTGCGGAACAAATATTAGAACCACAAACGAATGTAAACGTTATTTTAGATTATCCAGACTTTAGCTTAGACACTTTTCGAAAATAGTGATAAACACATTTGTCTAGCACGTTAGAACTATTGATAAGTACTTAAAATGTATTTTTATCCTCTACAGTAAGTAAAAAAAAGTTCCCTAGAGTTACGTTTTAAAATATAACGAAGCTAAAAAAGAATTATATTGTTAGCTCGATAGTAAATAGAGAAAATTACGCCCATTATTTTTCCAGCAAAGTTTTTCTTGCGAAAAAACTTGAACATTGGATACTACACACGGGCTTAGAAAAACAGTTCTGAACACATTTTTATTCAAACACAAGGGCCAGGGTAATGAGGACCATTGAGTTTCGTTCTGCGTAGGTCGTATAGTAGGCAGTATCAGTAGGTAGATGTTTCGTAAACCCACGCTACAAAAATATTGCTTACAAGCCGCTAGAGGGCGTTGTCTTGCAAATTGGACGAAAACAATAATAGAAGTTTGCATTGTTTAAATATTAACGCGCAGATCATAAGTGGCGGGGTCGTTAATAAGATTAGTGTTAATTTATACAGGGTTACGGTTACATCTGAGTCATGGAGCTAGAGTGAATAGGGTACTAGGAACGGTCATGCTGGGCAACTTTCACTATGAAGACAACCAAGAATCGCGAGAAAAAAAACTCCTTTTTATGAGCTACGTCCTACTTAAATATCATTAATGGCACGGCCAGTGTGATGCGCACCTTTGCACCCGGGGTTACACAGTGAGGGTTTTTTTATAAAAAGATTGATTTTTTACTAGTCAGTTAACGTACCATTAGTTTTATTTAGTGTTAAGGTTAATATGTATTCTTGTTTTAATGTTTTTGTATTTAATGCACCATTTTAATTTGTACAAGTATCGCAGAACCAACTATTTCGTTAAAATATTTATTTCAATACATATTTGCATAAACAACTTCAAGGAAATACTTACTTTCTGCCTTACCTAGCGTAGCAATGTAGAAGTTCCAGAACATTATCAAAATTACTAGAAATTTTCATGAGAAAATTCTAATGCAATTTGCCATTGAGAACATTCTCTTTCACTTTTAGGATTATTAAACTATGCTCCCAATTCAATTCAATTTCTTTATTTCACACAATTATAAGCTTACAGTAATAACCAACACACTTACACAGTGAATTAGATATTATGCTCCAAATTTCATTCTTAGTTACAATTACACACAATACAACTCTACTACATATCGCTGACGATCGCAAACTGTGTCGTTTGATTTACACACTGGTGATTGTATCAACTCATCAAATGCCGTAGAATTTAGCCCTAAGTCTTAGCATCAAATATGCGAAGTACAATAACAAAGAACTTTCCATATGCTTACCATGGAAAAAATCAACTACGAAAGACTCTGGTTGTCACGGGATTCGAACCCGCTTCCTCTGGATTGCCGGTTCAACGTGCTTCCAATTACACCAGACGATCTTCCGTGAATCACAGCGACTTTAAATAATTAATGGTATTGTGAAAGTAATCACTAGCGACATCTGTAATTAATGTGTCGAAGGTACTACAACCTTAAGCCACTCAAAGACGTGTGTCTACCACAATCGTCTGCAAATTCGACAACTCTCGGTTGCGTTGAGTTTGCTACAGAGGGCGCTGCAATCAATTCATGATTAGAACACATCAATTTGATTTTATAATTAAACAAATTGACATTGGTGTTACTTTCTTCATCATTAGCCTATGATAGTCCACTGCTGGACATAGGCATCTCCTATTAATTATACATATAGACGCATAAGGAGGTAAATGCCCATAATCGCCACGATGGGCAAGCGAATTGGCGGTCGCAGTAATGTGTCTACTATGATGACGCTGCTGCCCATTATCAATCTTTTATCAAATAATAGTCAGTGACACTTCGATCCTTTAGTCGACTCTTACGACACCCGCAGGAGGAGTTGGGGTAGTGACAAATTTATTCTTACTGCCGTCACCACACGGTCACAACTTTTTTACAATGCGGTTACTTTTTTACAATGCGGATAATCCCACAATGTCGTAACAGATGTGCTTCATTTCTTTCCATGAGAATATTCTCAATTCCACTGGTGGTAGGACCTCATGCAGGGTCCGCCCGGATAGCTACCACCGTCTTACCCGTTAACCTGCCGCTAAATAGCAGTGTTTGCACTGCTGTGTTTCGGTTTGGGGGTAAGATAGCCGGTGTAATTACTGGCATAGATAGAGGCAATCCATCTAAGTCCTCAGGGTAGGCAGCGCATACGCGTTTCTGATTCTGATCACTATGTCCATGGGCCTGAAATCCTGCTTTCCATCAGGTGGGCTGAGAGCTCAGTTGTCTACCTTCGTCACATAAAAAAAACTTCTCGTCGGTGCATTTGCTAGTCCGGCAATTGGTAGGTTGTCAGATAAACAGCACCATTTCAATGAGTTTAGAACAGCAAACTGTTATACATCATCATGCAAACGTGCCCTAAGTATTTATTTTGAATAGAAACCTTTTACTAAATTATGCATTAGATATGAGTGGGTATACTTTGTGTTATACTTATTTATCTGATCCCGACAAGCCATTCAATATTCCTCTTACTTATTTCGTACTTCTGTTATTGCTTATCCTTTCAGTATTTCAACTCGTTTGTATTGATACCTAATATTATCTACAGATATAATTATTATATTATCTCACATATTATGTTTCTTAAACGTCGCTGAAGAATAGAAATGTAGATTTGTATGTGTTTTTGGCATTTGTAAGTTATACATAATAAATACTTTGGAGCATCTTACATAAATCAACCTAGTCCTACGGTAAGCATAATTAAAGCTTGTGACGTTCACCATATACAAAGATACAGATACCAGGCGACGATATTTAATACATAAAATATAAAATTGTTCAACAGACTTTATAGGACGCCGAAGTAATACAGATAAGACAACTAAACGGAAAAATGTAGATATATATTTTGTATCAATATTATTTGTGTATAATAGGTTGAGACTGAAGTGCCTTCACAGTCAAACTATATAAAATAGTTTTGTGAAGCTATGTACAAAAACTATTTGTATCCTTATTGTGTAATAAATAAATATAAATAAAATAAAAAAAATTGATACACATATAAACTTAAATACATAGACAGTTAGACAGCCATAACCAAGAAACAAATATTTGTGATAAATAAATACACAAATAATGACCTAATAATTCGTAGGCAGGGTCACTACCAAAGACTACGGCACGGAGACTGGTAAAAGTTAAATTAGTACATTTCTTAAACGTATTGCGAAAACACAAATCAAATTATTTATTGACTAAATATTTTGATTTGTACTTTTTATTTTTCCCCAACACTACTTAATACTATATAAATATATTTTCTTTGGTATATGACATCTAATATTTATAAGTTACATTTCTTAAATTCAATCAAAGTTTAAAATGTAGCATGCTAATTGAATTCGAAGCTATCTTGTGCTATTTGTTAATATAAGCTAAGCAACAATCATTTCCATATAAGTACTCGTATAGTCATTTAAGAAAGTTTTTTTATTTTTTGCATTTTTTTTTCTTGGAAGTTTTGTTTATTATGGGTTCTTTTACTTGACTTAAAAGTTATTAATAACTTATTATCATTCTTGTAACATTGAAAAATGTACAAAAACTTTTAAAAAAACGTACCAAATTAGTGTAAAAATAAAACCAAAATAACTATTATGACTCAGTACCTGGTATACTATCTTGATGTCTTGCGACTGACAAGCTACGATATCGTGATGCTGAGATCAAGTACTTCGGGTCCATTACTTTGAATAACAATATCTCCAAGCTTATCGATTTTTAAACATCGGGACCTTTACAGGATTATTGCGGATAGCCTAAGGAGTCACCCATTTCATTTTTCTCCCGTGTTCAAGGCCACACACTGTATATTGTGTAGTTCAAGTGCCTTATGGCGGTACCGTATTTATTATTTATGTTTATCCTTATCAGAACGTGAAGATGACAACTATGTACAAACGATGAACGCCGGACCATCATAGCTTACTGTTGTTTAAGTGTGAGAGCGGTATGAATATAGGTTAAGTACGTTTTTATCACACTTGCTGTCTAAGCGCGCCATTGCTTGCATTGGTCGGTAAGCGGAATACTAACTCGAGTCATAAAAGCCCTCCGCCTAACGGCGTCGGGCTTCTAACACTCTTGTTAGTAATTCCGTACTTACCTCCCTTGATGCACAACATACTATTTTCTTCTCCCGTACTTTTATTTGTCATTTACAGGGCCGTGAACACACCCTTAAGCCCCTACCTTACAGATGTCAAGAGAAGTCTCTATTGTCTATTCCCTATAAACGCATTCGGGCATACACGCAGTGCGTTTTTTGGATTTTAAGACACCTCGTGTATACAAGACGTATTGAAATACATGACTGCCAACCTAATTTTAAATGTCATTTCTGATGAATAGTAAACCATAGAGGATATTTCTTTTTAGGGTTCCGTAGCCAAAATGGCAAAAACGGAACCCTTATAGATTCGTCATGTCCGTCTGTCCGTCTGTCCGTCTGTCCGTCTGTCCGTCTGTCACAGCGAATTTACTCGGAAACTATAAATGCTACAGTAACGAAATTTGGTAAGGATATGTGTTGTATGAACCGCTACAGGAATGTGATACTAAATTGTACTAATTGATACGATACAGGCCTTGCCTAGTGTGGGGATCACTGTAACACTTATCAGTATGCAATGTATTTTTTGGCTAATAAACATATTTTGATTTGATTTGATTTGATTTGATTTGTAAAAAAACCATTGCGGTGGGGGCCCTCCATACATGTAACTGAGGGATAGAATTTTTTTTAGTTGTACATAAGCGTGTGGGGTATTCATAGAAAGGTCTTTGAAAATGATATGAAGGTTTATACATCACATTTTTATTTAAGCAAATCGTTTTCGAGATATCAGGTCTCAAAGTCTGAAAAATGTGTCCCCCCCCCCTCTATTTTTTAAACTACGCGATATAAAATTCTGAAAAAAATATATGTTATGCACATTAATAAACTCTATCAACGATTTTTGGTTTGATAAAATTATCTCCTATAGTTTTTGAGGTAGGTTGATTTAACTGTATTTTTTTAATAATACATTGATAATGGTACGGAACCCTTTGTGCGCGAGTCCGACTCGCACTTGGCCGGTTTTTTAATTTTGACGTCTCCCGCCCGACCTTGATAATAAATAAAATTGTGTGTTGACTAATTTTATTTGAAAATAAGCGTGTGGTCGTAGAAAAAGTATTGTATGCAACATTGTTTACCTGAGTCAAAAAATGCTCGTGGCGTCTTTAATAACAATTTTCGGCTTTGCCTCAAATTGTTACCCACGCCACTCACCTTTTTTGACCTCTCTTAAGCAAGAGTTGCATAAAATACTATTGTTATACGTGTTTTACGATGTTCCCAATAATAAAACTCTATTTCATTATTAATATTACGTATTATTGTGGTTTTGACATAAACAGTCTAGAACGATGAGAAACCGCGAGAGTGAAATTGAATTTAACTTGATACAGGTTTCAGCCCTGTTAATATGTAATGAGAACTCAAAACGCGTAATGCGTTGTCTTAGCTCGAACTTGAGACACAAATTGCTAACATTGTCATAAATGATTCGAGCATCTGATACATTAGTTAGTCTATTTGGTCTTACCTCCAGATTCATAAGCTTAGTTAGGTTAGGAAACTTAGAAAGCCGCTAAGTATTGTTTGTCCCTTTTGGTCTTATCAATATGTCTATAATATCGAAAGGGACAGACAAAACTTAGCGGCTTGTTAAGTTAGGAAACGTTTATGGCGAAGCGATGGTAATGTGAACTAAGTCTTTCCTGGATGTAGTCCCGTTTTATAATAACTTTGTGCAATATGTTAGCAGTGTCTCGGATTTCCCAGCGGAAAGCAAGTTACCAGGGAAAAATAGTGTACACTTGATTATGTACGCCTGTGGTTTACATTTTCACAGTTTCTCCCCTCAATATGTTAAATATAAATGAGTTGGTTTCTGGGTAGGTGTAATTTTTTCGAGGATTTTATTATTTCCTCTCCACTCTTATTATAACACATAAACTACTGGTAACGTAACCTACCCTAACTAGATGATTCAATTACGTTTTTTTTGTGACATTCTACTAAACTATTTTTAATTTCATTTTATACCTTTTAGACTATTAAATACGATGATAATTTTTATGCTTTTGATATTACTGCAAATGAAAAATTAAATTTTCTTTATTAAAACAAATAATTTCTAATCTATCTTTCTGAAAAAATTCATAACGCGTATTTTGGATTAGTCTAAAAACTGTTATTTAAACTAATCCAAAATACGCGTTATCAATCTTTTGTTCCAGTTTTCAGCCCTCAAATTGCCACATTTTACTGAACAATACTTTTCTGTAAAGGAAAACAAAATGCTATACATTTTTACGTTGATATTCTAATTTGAGACAAAACCTTGACGACAAGTGAACCCACACCGGTCGAAGCTTGAAGGCCTTTAAAAAAAGCATTAATTCCGCATGAATGGGCAATAATCAAAAGTCGCTGAAAAGGTGCGTTGTTGGCAGTTTTATTTACACATAAAAGGTTAGTTCGTGAAGCCACTGACGCATCACGCAAACTTGGCGTATTGTTCTTTATCAAATGGAGGATGACTGTGCAACTTATGATTGAACTGATCAAAGCCATTTATTTCAAGCTGTGCAATAAACTTTGGTGATATATTGTTTTTGTTGACTACGTGAGTTTTTAACTGACAGGTTTTTTGCTGTATGCAAATAGAAAAACAAAAGCCGAAATCTTATACTGAATTCAAGATTGTCCTTGTGCCTTGGATGTACAATATTAAATGTAAACATATACAGCTATACACGTGTATGTATATGTATAGTTTACCAGCAATGTAAGATGAAAAGGCTCAATCGGAATCCCTTTCCCAATTTGCACGGCTTGCAAATCGTACGTAATGTATCTTTTTAGCGAACGCTGATACGCTGAACGTGTCGACAGAACTATTCGTTGCGAAAATACGATACGTGATTATTCTACGTGACCTTTCTTAGCCTTTAGTTTACGACTCATGTCGTATCCAGTATCAGCGTGATATGCGATAAATCCAATGCTACACCACCTGCGTCTATTTTGATGAAAATTGTAATAATACCTACGTAGATAGATACGAGTACGATTAAATAAATTCAGTAGCCGGTAAAGGTAAAACGGGACCCTTACTAAGGCTATTACTCAGGCTCTGCGGTCTGTCTGTCTGTTCGTCTGTCCATCTGTTGCCAGGCTGTATCTCATGAAACGTGATAGTTACAGATAGTTGACATTTCACACGTGTTATATTTTTGTTGCCACCCAGAATAAAATATATACTTAAGGGGGTTTCTATACAACAAATTTATTTCTTATAATATATTTACAATGATACGGAACCCTTCGAGTACGAGTCCGACTCGTACTTTTCCGGTTATGAAATAATTTTTAAGTGTTAAAATTTATTCACAGGCTGTTACTAACGCTTCGCGGTCTGTCTGTCTGTTCGACTGTCCATCTGTTGCCAGGGTGTCTCTCATGAAACGTGATAGTTACAGATAGTTGACATTTTCACACGTGTTATATTTTTGTTGCCACCCAGAATAAAATATATATTTAAGGGGGTTTCTATACAACAAATTTATTTCTTATAATATATTTACAATGATACGGAACCCTTCGAGTACGAGTCCGACTCGTACCTTTCCGGCTATGAAATATTTTTTAAGTGTTAAAATTTATTCACCGTGTCTTAAACATTTACAGCCGTATTCATAAAAATTCCTTAATGGAGGTTTGATCTGTTCATTAACTCATACACTGATTAAGCCTAATGAACTGTTTATCTAAATGTTGATTCATAAATGCTCACTAAACCTATATTAACTAATAAGCCGTTAATTTACCGATTGGATTTGTTATGTTGCCGTCTTGACAAATATGGCTCAAAAATGTAAGCACGTCACTACTTTTTTTTTTAATTTGACAGCTTATGATCGGATGGCGCCATTGTTATGTTAGTGGAAATTGCAAATTTTATGTTACGACTTGCAATTTTATGATGTATTTCATTCTTAAAAGTGAATTCAAGGATACGAAATGAAAATTAGACCTTAGAAGATAAGATACGTAAAAAACATGTGATTTTATGCTATGTACGGACTTATAACAAGTTTATGAAATTATTACTTGTAACTTTTCAACGATTTTTATTACGCATGTTGCTACAAGAATTAGCAAAAGAAAGTGTTTTGGATGGAAAATAAAAACGCGGTAAGTCATTGTTTGTATTCATGTGTAGGTATGTGCATCGAGTTTTAAGGTTATTATTGTATATTGGTAGGCTATCATATTTGTTTTTCTGTGAGACACTTCCTTACTTTGCATACCTACATTTCATACATACATGCATACATGTTCATTCGTGCTAAATCAAAAAGTAATGACTGTAGGTTTAATGTTCTAATCAAGTATATGGAAAGCTTAAGTTCAAAGATAATGAAATTAATATTTAGGTACATATACATTGAAATGGCAACTATAATAATATGAAAAAGTGGTAGATGGTTTCAACATAATATCCAAAATATAGCACCTATAATAGTTATATTTATACTTTGATTTGATGTTTCATGGGTGTAAGGGAAGATAGTTAACCCTTTAACAGGCAAGACTCAAAACAATCCTGGATTCAAGCCTCTATCCATCCCTTAGTACAAAAAATTATGCTTAAGAAAAAAATACAACAAAAAGACTGTCACAGTGGTGTTTGTTTTTGAGACCTGTGCCCTATCAAGGGTTAAGACAGGATTGCATTTATGCAACATAACAAATGTATTTATAATAAAATTTCATAGATAATAATAATTATGGTTGCTTTATAATCCTTGAAATGTAGCTAATAGATGAAAAGCTACATGGAATGTTATCATATCATACATAAGGCATATCTAACTTAGGGAAAAAAAAAGTAGTTTAAAGAAACATTTGATCATTAACATGTATGTAATTTTTCAGATTGAAATAGGAACTTCAGCGGCGAACAAGTCAGAATTTAGACCAAGAAGCCCCAGCCCGTGGAGTAACATGAGGGGTAGCCTCCGGCCGTCCAACTGGCAGAAGCACTGGTGTCGAAACAGTAAGTATCAATTTCTAACCAGCGGTCATGGTCTTTGGGAGCACAAGAAGTTGAAAGGGAATTTTTGTTTATTACTTTTGTAATCACATTGATGACGAATTTATACGAAATTAATTTTGGTTAATAATTTAGGTACATTTTTTTAAATTTAATTTCCTGAACATTGATTTGGCTGTATTATTTTTGCTCATTGTACAATGGATGTATATTGTGCATAATTTAATTAAAAAGCTAGGCATTATGTATTCAAAATAAGGTTTATTAGTTTTGCCTTAACAGGCACAAGTTAACAATATCAAAATGCAACTATATACTCTAATCAGTTGTTTTTAATTTCAGAATTTGAAGCCAGAATGTGCACAGCTGACAGCTGATATAACTGCTGTAGAGATTCCATACACCTGCATAAAATCCTGATCAAAAATGCAGGGAGCATGAGAATGTCATGGACAGAATCAATTATTCTACGAGTATTATTGTCATAGTTATATTTCATTCACTGGATTGTTAAATTCTTTGACTTTCAATATATATTATTTTTTTATTACATGCAAGTTTCTTTGATTGCCTATTTAAATCCCCTTAGTAGAGGATTCAACCAACTGGAGTGACCATTGACAGGCTTTCTTTTCTACCGAAGCATATATTATGAGCATACTGTATGACTGTTTATTGTGTTCTCTGGTTAGTTAAATGCTCCAATATAGAGCTATATGTAAGTACCATAGCTAATAATAACTGCTAAGTTGGTGTGCTTGTATGCCTCTCGAAGAACCTACATATTTTTTATTCACACACACATCATCAGCCTATTTCAGTCCACTGCTCGTAGGCCTCTCCTATTAACTGTGCGTATACACGCATTAGGAGGTAAATGCCCATAATCGCCACGTTGGCCAAGCGGGTTGGCGATCGCAGTAACGTGTCCACTATGATGACGTTGCTGCCCATCATCAATCTTCTATCAAATAATAGTCCTTAGTCGACTCTTACGACACCCACACAAAGAGTTGGGGTGGTGACAAATGTAGGTATTCATACTGGCATTTTTAATCGGCTGCTGTTAAATATACTGTCACGGAAATTGGTTCACGTAAGTACATTCATTTTCTCAATATATCTGATGGCGACTTCACCACTTAGGAGTCTGAAAGAATTTTCTGCACCGTGTATAGGTTAAATTAGATATGTATTTCTACGCATGACGACAGTTGCGTAAAAGCTTTTTTTAACCACTGACATACTTTTTGTAGCTGTAGCTATATGTTGTTACTCTTATTTTACATTGCAAAAGAGTCTATCGTAAATAAATCAATGCATGTGAATGTATAATCAAGAATAAGAAAAACTTGGCTGATTAGCTCAAACCTTCGGCCAGGCGCGGATCCAGTTAAAAACATCTCGACTTGCGCTCATGTCAAAAACAGCTGTTCGATATTCTGGCCGCCATCTTGTAAAATAAGGCTTAATGAGGAGATAAAGTAGGGTGCACGAGCTCGTAACTTGAGCATGAGATAATGAACTGTTGAGGGACTGATTAGCGCTATTTGACGTTTATGAATAACGTTTTTTGACATCCGTCTCTGAAGGACCCTTCAACAGTCCTCTAACTTTTTATGAATACGGCTGTTAGGAAATAATTTTACAAAATTAAAATGCACACTTCCTGTAGCTATTATTTTCAAAATCTGATAATTAACACTTAGAGCGCGGGGAGCTCCCGAGGGGAGTTCTCTGTGAGAGGTCCATTTTCGCTACAAAGCGGAAAAATCACGGCATCGGCTACGAGCGTAGCGCGTAGCACTCGTCCGCAATGAAAGTGTTAAGAAACGCGAATCACTTTAATCAATGCAAGTACTACAAATTATTTTATAGTGGGTTTAGGCATCAGCTGCGAAAACGTAAGCCGAGTATGTGGGTTCGATATCCACCTTGGACGTTGGTGAACTAGGTATTTTTTGTCAAATACGACATCTAATATTTATAAATAATTCAGTTCAGTTTATTTTCATTGTAGACAACGAGATCGCTGTGTACCGAACGCAACACACCTAGATTGTTAACTTTACATAGTTTTTATTAAATAAAATAAAGATAAAGAACTTATATTTAAATCTGTTTGAGAACTTACTAGACACGTACATAACATAATATGAGTATGTATGACGCAATATCCTCATTAATACCGCAGTCACCTCGAGTGTATTTTATTTAAACAAGCTTCGCTGGGAAAAACTTTATAAAGGTTCACGTAAGGGAAGCTGAAAGACTTAACTATGCACTTCGTTTTTTTATGTACGTGACCTTTTTTTAAGTAAGTATAATGATGGTTTTTAAATGTTATTATCTCTTTCATCATTTTTTTTCCTTTTGGTTATGAAGTCACGCAGAATTCCAGATTTTATTTCGCAACGGAAAACATCATCTCTAATATTGACCCTTTTGAGTTAGCCATTTGAATAATTAGCGTAAATAGGTCACGGACATAATGCCGGGATTCAATTATACCTTTGTTTAATTGAATTAGTTTACAGTTTTGGAAATGGTAAATCATTTTGGCAGTTTATATTAAAAGTATGTAACAAGGGTGCCTAGCAGTCGTTAATTTTAATCTCGTATCATATTGCTATGAAATGGCTTATTGCAAATAAATACAATATGAAAGTTTTTCTTCATGACTAACCAAACTTTGTAACTTCAATTACACCTACAGGTTTTTTTTAAATATCTGTATTCATGACTTACATATTCTTATTCCTATAAGTTATTAACGATTAATGATAAATACATTTCAGGTTTTATAGAATTAACCCTCATATCTAACATGACACAACTATATGTACAGTAGTTGTTGTTAATGTATGAAAAAGTAAATTATTTACGAAGTGTATGATATTCGACATTGATTAATTAATTATTCGTCAAAAATCTTTCTGGCCTGTTCTGATTTATAATTTCTACCTCAAATATAATACCTAATCAGGTATAAATAAGAACAGCCCAGAAAGATTTTTGATGATTTTTTTGATACAGTTGATTACTTGCATCCAATATTAAAATAAATTGCTGAATACATTGGACAACATAATTACAATGCAATGCAATTTCCTCAGAATACAGTTCCTAAAAAACCTAGCCTCACACTAAGTTCAATTAAGGCTTATGTTGTGGGTACTAAGCGACGATATATCTGTAATAGATACATACATAATAATATAAATATTTAAGACATAGAAAGTAACCAATAACCAAGTCACAAATATTTGCAGTCAAGTTATAAATATAAACACACCTAAATGCCCTCGCCGGGACTCGTACCCGGACCTCTCTTAGGCAGCATCAATGCCGACTGAGCTACGGAGGCCGGCAAAATGCTTTTAGTTTTTGACTTCAGTGGCCTGTTCGCAGATATAAGAAAACTGCAGGTTGTTGACCAGTATATTATATTCCTAATCCAGCCCTAAAGTCTTCTCTTTGTAAGACGTAGACAGAATGTGCCCTTTATTTAGAAACGAATGAATAAAAAGCTCAAAAAGCAATTGAGAGACTTTCGCTAAAGATCGCAAATAAGAGGCAATAGGAAACGCAGAGCGTAACGCATTCATTCTAAATGTCCTGAAATTGTAGAAAATTGTCGGATAGCAGACCATCACAAAAGACATACCCGAAAATTATTACGGTTCCATAGGACTGGGCTTAACAAGACGTATGTCGGTTATAAACCACATATCTTCGTCGACCTACCCACAACTTTCCTATAGATATAAAAGTATGTCAACTCTTTTGTTTTTGTTTCTGGCCATACCACGGTTAGCTTATGATGGTCGACGTACGATATGAGCGAACGCAACGTAGATGATGTAGAAACTATTTGTTATCAAAATTGAAAAATTATAGTACTTACCAAATCGGAGAGGGCGGATAAAATGTTAACAACAAACATTCTCATTTAACTACACTTCCAACTTTACGAAGATCAAGTAGCAAGCGTGTTAGAATATTAAATAAAGGTATTAAGTTTCTTAAACGTCCAAAGTTTTAATCTCGCGCTCAAACAAAACGTTTACGCGCTACGAAGCGCCGTAGACCTCTACGGCGCGTAACACATTTACATAAACAAATTTCGAAGATACCTGTGGGGCCTCCTGTCGTCTTCGTGTTCTTCTTTTAAGAAGGAGGGTTGCAAGCTGAACCTGCGTCGGAATTGATGTCGGCCCTTCATGCTGGAGAGGTCACTTAGCACATGTTTCGAGTTTGTCACTGGAGGCGCGAGAGTGTCGTGGAGCAAGCGTGACGTGCGCTGCGCCGGGCGGTCGCGCGGCGAGTGTGCCGCCGGGCCGTGCCTCCGACGGTGCCCGTCATTCGCATAAGCACAACGCACTTCAACGCATCCAATATGGACGGGCCTTTGTCATGGCTTTTTAACTATCCCTGCATTTTGTTACTTATAGTACAGTCAAGAGCAAAAATATGTATCGAAAGAATCCTCATATAAATATGTTAGGTACGTTTTTATCACGGGAATAAAGTGGACCGGGGACATGTTTTTGAGCATTTTTATAATTATACACCTTATTTTCGCCTTCGTCTGCACAGCCATTTATTCCCAATTCATTGTTTACCAGGAAAATGTATTTAGATGGTGGGGGATTTCATAGAGTCACGTGAAGAATCTTTGAGTAATTTATCATAAAATGTTTTAAATTAATGAAAAAAATGTGAATAAACAACCGGATAAAGATAGGTACTTTGTTTTTTCTGGTATATTTAGATTGTTTCATTTTCCGTATCCTATCTCTCTGTACTTCCACCTTTGCAAAAACAGTTGCCACGTTTATTTCATGATACATTTTTAAAACAGTAGACATATTTTAATTTATGTACTAATTATACTGTTGGAATAACAGGAAATGTAACAGTAGATATAGTAGTATTTGTGGCCGTATTTGATTGAAATAATATATATTTAAGCTAATAAAAGTTTTTACTGACTGATGTATGCTTGTGAACTAATATTAATATCGATAAGGTAACATTTTACTGCCGTTTATGAAAATTAATGTATAATTATAATGGACGACCCGAACGTCAAAACGTCATAGCAACCTGCGCTCACGAGAAAATTGCGGTGTAGATTATTGTTATTCTGGTTATATTTATATTGTTCGGCATTTAATTTGACTGCCAACGGACTTCTGAAATTGCTTTATTTTATAATGAAATTTATGTACATAGGTAAAACTAGCTTATAGACGCAATCTACTAAAGAGGTGAGAGAAGGTGAACATGTTCAATAGATCAGATCCATTCCCATTCCCTTTGAATACTGGGATAGCAAACGTCACCAAAATCGCTTTTAAACTAAAAGTCACTATTTACTTTACCCGTTCTATATTACACTCTGCCCTTTCGGTAGGTATAAGGAAATCAAAGCAATCCATTGACATGAAAAAGTCAACTTGTCGGTCCCAAATAAATATTTTAAGTACAATTTGCGATATGCGCGGGTGTGGGGATATCCCGGAGGCGTATAAAAGGGATCTAAATGCAAATGTTGAA
>JALPQI010000259.1:0-11892 GCA_025490895.1 Thaumatotibia leucotreta
AAAGGTTAGTCTGAGGAGAGACAAGCCCGCCAGATAATAAAGAGATATTGTAATGCAGTGGTTATATTTTAGGGAATTTAGGGTATATAATAACAATTAATCGTGAATGTATCACGAGCATTATAAATCTTACAATACAGTATTATAGTCTGACACATTAGCCATTTCTCTAAACACACAGTATGTAATTTTGCGAAAGCCACGATTATCATTTTCATATTTTAACCAGCGCATATTCTCCGGTAAGTCGTGTGTCGTAAGTTTACATATTGTATGAGTTCAATTTCATTATATTGTGATAATATCCCCTACTGCCGAAACGAAGACATAGTAACTTTGGTGACCCACGATGCCGGTTTATGCGAGTCTGGATAAAACAGTTGATTGTAAAGTCCCCAATGAAAGCAGAAAGAGGCTGATTCAGTCTATAAGTTACATATATACAAATGTTACACTCGAATATCAGAATAAAATTTCATTTCGAGAGTATACAAATTACATTAGCTGTGATCATGATCAATCTTAGTATTGAATTTACAAAATGCACATGGCGTTTTTCTAGATTAGGTATTTGTTTTGTGAACTACACCTTGTTCACTTAAATTTATATGGATCGTAATATTTGAGAACATTTTCATACAAGTTCTACACCAAAAATCAATACAAAAAACCATTAATTACAATTTAAAATGTTGGTATTGTTTATAATATATTACAACAGAACTTATTATGGATCTAGAATATAAATATAAAAACTGCAGGCACATTTAAATAGATGAGACATTTCGATCAGCGGAAAGGTTACATAGTTTACAAACTTAAACTTAATTAAATGAGTTAGTTTTAACTATATATCAAAATCAAGATAGTTCTATTAATTTACACAACAACCTTCCCTACGCAAAATTTTTCGTCATCAAAAGGTCAACCAAAATTTTAAATAGGTAATCTCAATGTTAACCGATTTTCCCAAGTTTGCTAGAGATCGCCTCAAAAAAACCGACTGATCGGTTCAAATGGCATCATAGACAATGATAACAATGAATTTAAACGAACCTCACTGTCATAAAAATAAGAATGCTATATGGAATTAACAAATTCTTATAAAAGATCCTAGTCATAGGTTATCACAAATTTACCGCACGCTCAGTGCGTCTACATGGGGCCCTCGATGGTGCTGACTTTCATGGCGAAGTAGTATACGGCCCGAGTGAAGAGAATGAAGGCGAGTAGGAAAGCGCCGACATAGGCGACGTATACGCCGGTGCCGTGGCTCTTGGCGGCGGCGAGGGTGCCGAGGGTGACGCCGAGCGCGATGGCGAGGACGACCAGCGCGAGGACCGCGAATATGCAGCCGCGCAGGCGCGCCATGCGCGGGCCCACCGACGACACCTTACGGCAGTGCGGACACCGCACTGGTGCGTTCTTCAACAATTGGTACTGAAAAGGTATACGAGCTTTGTGAGCTATAAGTTAATTATCACATCATCGGCCTATTATAAGTTTACTGCTCTCGCTCTTCTTAGCCTATGTGCCGTATGGACGCATTAGGAGGTAAATGCCTATAATCGCCACACTGGGCAAGCGGGTTAGCGAACGCAGTAGTGTGTTCACGGTGATGATGCTGCTGCCCATCAACAATCTTAGATAAATAAATAGTCAGTGACACTTCAATTCCTTAGTCGACTTATACGACACGCATGGGCAGAATTGGCGTGGTGTCAAATGTATTCTTACTGCCGTCACCACACGGCAAGTTAATCATCATTTTAACTTATCTTAGGCCGGAACTTGGATCCCCGTACGAGGAATCTATTAGAAAATAAAAATCGCGACACACTACACATTTATGTCGGTTAACCCTCTGCCACTGAGGTGAGGTCCAACTGACCCATCTTAAATATCAAATATGTGTGGCATAGGTTTCAGAAATATATCAACTGTTGTAACAATTGTGCAAATTCAAAACAGTTTTAATAGGGATGATGACTGTAGTTAAAATTAATTATTTATCATTATGCACGAGTTGCACGACATAATACAGAAAGAAATTATTACTCAGATGTAGATTGCGGTAATTTTTGTACAGAGCTTATACGAGTATTTAATAAATTGAAATGAACTTAAAAGAGTAGGTCATTTGGCAGTATTTTGGAATTTTATATGAAATACTCAAAAGTGACGTCACGTTTGAGTATTTCATATAAAATTCCATAGTGGTGATCGTTTTGACAGTTCGAAAAAAGATGCTGATTTGACTTGCCAGTCATCATGCCTATTGTAGGTAGGTAGATTAAAAATCATATCCAGTCAGATTATGGGGGTCGAAAAAATAGTATAGCCTATCCACTTTTGTAAGGTACAGTTCGCCATACTATTTGTACAGCAAACTTGGTCTTAAAAAGTAAATGTATAGTATACCCACATGTAGTTAATAACCGCTATTTTATATTGAGTGTGGTACTATTTGATATTATTTAATATACCTCATAGCGTGACTGATGAGAGCATGCGAAATTATGATTATTGCTCTGCGTCATACATAGAGTGTCACATTGTAAATAGGTTTACAGAGAGTATATTTTTGCCTTTTATCCTATATTACTAAGAACAGCAGAACAGCGGTATTTTGGTGATGAAGCCCGCCGTAACATAAAAAATCAAATTTAAACCTTCCCCTACTAAACCACCAATTGGAGTTCGAGGCCAAAGAATCTACGGGAAATATTGCCACAACAATGAAATGTTCTTACAATAGTAAATCCTTATTTTCTAAAAACAGACGTGGAGATATCTTATTTATTGGTAATTTTAATTCTTTTATTTATAGAAACAATATTATTTACTTATTTTTACGTAAATATAAGATATTTTAATAAAAACTTAATTATCCGCAATTATTAGTAACAAAGTTGGTATTGCGCTGGTATCACCTCAGGTGTTAATAACATTTGGTACAGCAATTTAATTACGCATATAAATTAAAACCCTATTTCTGCTAAGGTCCGACCGATACCCATATTTTAGCCTCGGCCGAGACCGAGACCGAGAATAAATTTGATTCTCGGCCGAGACCGAGACCGAGACCGAAACTTGGTAGAAAGGATAAAAAACGTATAAATTACATAAAAAATCCCTAGCAAATACCTATAGTAAGTCCAACGTCAAACTAAATACAGCAATTTTTTTTGGATAGTTTGTTTTTTTTTTTATAGGTACCCCAAAAACCGGTATTTGAATTTTAGGTATTTTTATCGATAATATGATAGGGGTCGCTTACTCTAAATTATTCCTTCCGTTCATTTTAAAGTGAAATTGAAGGCAGTTCATGTCAATATGACACCAATAAAATCGCAGTAAGTTCGCGAGATGGCGTCAAGCTCGTACAGCTCATTACGAATCTCGGCCACGGCCGAGAGTCCTGGCCATTTTTGGCCGAGAGCCGAGAGGGATATCTCGGCTCGATTTTTGGCCGAGAATGCCGAGGCCGAGACCGAGACCGAGATCTGGGTCGGACCTTAATTTCTGCACACGTTTAAAAAATTGCAAAATAATATTCGTAAAATTCCTTTGACCTACAAATTTCTTTGGCAGTGCTATAGTTCTCCATTTAAATTATCATACAGATCTAACGTTTTGTTTTCTTCCGTAGGTTATTAACAAGGTGACCCACTTGGTTCAGCCATGTTTAGCTTCACTATACACCCCATCATCAAAAAATTAAATTACAAATGAAATATACTGGGTGAAATGTTATAAAACACAATGATACAAAAACATATTTGGGCTCATGCATAAATCATGTGATGTTTTTTGGCTACTTTTTGACCCCCCCCCCCCCTCCCCCATGGTGATGTTTGGTGAGTTTCTTGGCTACCCCCCCCCCCCCCCCCCCCCCCAGCAGTCTCACGTGTATTTTTCTCATTCAACTTTTGACGTTCGCTAGCCGACATTCACAATATTTCTTAGTTTGTTCATCGTAGAAAAATACACGTGAGGTCTCCTTGTCCCCCCCCTCCCCTACCGTGATCTTTCGTGATGTTTTCTTGGACCCCCTCCCCCCCCTATAGGACCTCGCGTGATTTATGCACAAGCCCTTTTCAGGATCTACTCATGATTACAGCCAAGTTTTAGTATGGGACCAGCTTTGAAAAAGTTACCACAAAATCTACATCTCCATTTATTATGAAACCAGCTGTCGCTAGTTACAATCGAGTTGTCATTATTAATATGTATGTACAAAAAATAATAAACATTGATGGTTGGAATTGCATCGCTTTTGAATATGTATAGGTACACAAAAAGGCATACAAACATTATAGAGGTATATAATGTTTTTATTAGGAATTATTTTAAATAAATAAATTAAATAACAAAAAGGTTGTGGAAACCTGAAAACTTTATTTGACAATGACATAAGAGACTTTGACAGATTTGACAATAACGCATCTGTCGTAGTTTCGTTGGCCTCGAACTCCAATTACTGGTATAATAAGTTTCAGAGTGTACGCATATTTATAGACATGATTTTCCAGGTGTGAAATTTCACAGTGTGAATTTAAAAACTCAATACCTCGATCCGAAGACATTTATCAGATTAGGTTATTAGTATGGACTAAGTATTATCTAGTTATAGTAACAAATCGCGATGAAAAATCAAATGTTTTTCTGGGAAATTACGAAAATTATTTAAAAAAAAATGTCATTATCACTGTCACTCCTTCCATCTATTTCAATTAATTGACTTTTCCTCGAAGGCATCGGATTCCCCTTTATTTAACACTTTCATTGTGGACGAGTGCTACGCGCTACGCTCGTAGCCGATACCGTGATTTTTCCGCTTTTTAGCGAAAATGGACCTCCCACATAGAACTCCCCCTCGGGAGTTCCCCGCGCTCAAAGTGTTAAGTGAAAATTACGCCTAATTTACCTATGCCTAAGTTGAAAATTAGAGTGTAATATTTCAATGTTTCTTTCCGAAAGAATCCTACACGAAACGACAAGAACAAGGTTCTGAATTTGGTGTATCGAGTTCAATGATTTGCATATTTTAGCCAACAAGACTCTCTTGAATGGAGATACGATGGTAAAAGCTTAAAAGCCTAGCTGAAGATTTTTTTTAATTTGCCGAAAATTGCGGTATGGGGAATATTCCCAAATGGAAATTTTCCCCATAGTAATATACGGCGACGGCGCCAGGTTGATGAGGCGTTTACAATCGGGTAACTCGCATAAGAAATTGTTTACTGTCGTCTATCTCGCTAACTAGCTGACGACACAAGTGTTTTCTTACCAAGAATGTGTCCTGGCAGTGCGCGCACACGACCCGACACATGCCCGGCAGCGTGGGCACGGGCGGCGTGACGGGCGACGGCGCCAGGTTGATGATGCGTTTGCAGTCCGTTAGCTCACAACTTCAGCTGACGACACAAGAGATGTGTTTTCTCACCAAGAATGTGTCCTAGCAGTGCGCGCACACGACCCGGCACATGCCCGGCAGCGTGGGCACGGGCGACGGCGCCGGGTTGATGATGCGTTTGCAGTCCGCTAGCTCACAACTTTAGCTGACGACACAAGAGATGTGTTTTCTCACCAAGAATGTGTCCTGGCAGTGCGCACACACGACCCGACACATGCCCGGCAGCGTGGGCACGGGCGGCGTGACGGGCGACGGCGCCAGGTTGATGATGCGTTTGCAGTCCGCTAGCTCACAACTTTAGCTGACGACACAAGATGTGTTTTCTCACCAAGAATGTGTCTTGGCAGTGCGCGCACACGACCCGGCACATGCCCGGCAGCGTGGGCACGGGCGGCGTGACGGGCGACGGCGCCAGGTTGATGATGTGTTTGCAGTCCGTTAGCTCACAACTTCAGCTGACGACACAAGAGATGTGTTTTCTCACCAAAAATGTGTCCTGGCAGTGCGCGCACACCAACCGACACATGCCCGGCAGCGTGGGCACGGGCGGCGTGACGGGCGACGGCGCCAGGTTGATGGTACGTTTGCAGTCCGCTAGCTTACAACTTTAGCTGACGACACAAGAGATGTGTTTTCTCACCAAGAATGTGTCCTGGCAGTGCGCGCATACGACCCGACACATGCCCGGCAGCGTGGGCACGGGCGGCGTGACGGGCGACGGCGCCAGGTTGATGATGCGTTTGCAGTCCGCTAGCTAACAACTTCAGCTGACGACACAAGAGATGTGTTTTCTCACCAAGAATGTGTCCTGGCAGTGCGCACACACGACCCGACACATGCCCGGCAGCGTGGGCACGGGCGGCGTGACGGGCGACGGCGCCAGGTTGATGATGCGTTTGCAGTCCGCTAGCATATAATTTCAGCTGACGATGACGACACAAGAGATGTGTTTTCTCACCAAGAATGTGTCCTGGCAGTGCGCGCACACGACCCGACACATGCCCGGCAGCGTGGGCACGGGCGGCGTGACGGGCGACGGCGCCAGGTTGATGATGCGTTTACAGTCGGCTAACTCGCATAAGAAATTGTTTACTGTCGTCTATCTCGCAAACTAGCAGACGACACAAGTGTTTTCTCACCAAGAATGTGTCCTGGCAGTGCGCGCACACGACCCGGCACATGCCCGGCAGCGTGGGCACGGGCGGCGTGACGGGTGACGGCGCCAGATTGATGATGCGTTTGCAGTCCGCTAGCTCACAACCTTAGCTGACGACACAAGAGATGTGTTTTCTCACCAAGAATGTGTTTTGGCAGTGCGCGCACACGACCCGGCACATGCCCGGCAGCGTGGACACGGGCGACGGCGCCGGGTTTAGTTTACAGTCAGCTAGCTCGCATCTTCAGCTGACGACACAAGAGATGTGTTTTCTCACCAAGAATGTGTCCTGGCAGTGCGCACACACGACCCGGCACATGCCCGGCAGCGTGGACACGGGCGACGGCGCCGGGTTTAGTTTACAGTCAGCTAGCTCGCATCTTCAGCTGACGACACAAGAGATGTGTTTTCTCACCAAGAATGTGTCCTGGCAGTGCGCGCACACGACCCGGCACATGCCCGGCAGCGTGGGCACGGGCGGCGTGACGGGCGACGGCGCCAGGTTGAGTTTACAGTCGGCTAGCTCGCATCTTTAGCTGGCTACACGAGAGAGATGTGTTTTCTCACCAAGAATGTGTCCTGGCAGTGCGCGCACACGACCCGGCACATGCCCGGCAGCGTGGGCACGGGCGGCGTGACGGGCGACGGCGCCAGGCTGATGATGCGTTTGCAATCCGCTAGCTCACAACTTCAGCCGACGACACAAGAGATGTGTTTTCTCACCAAGAATGTGTCCTGGCAGTGCGCGCACACGACCCGACACATGCCCGGCAGCGTGGGCACGGGCGGCGTGACGGGCGACGGCGCCAGGTTGATGATGCGTTTGCAGTCCGCTAGCTCACAACTTCAGTTGACGACACAAGAGATGTGTTTTCTCACCAAGAATGTGTCCTGGCAGTGTGCGCACACGACCCGGCACATGCCCGGCAGCGTGGACACGGGCGGCGGCGCCGGGTTGAGTTTACAGTCGGCTAGCTCGCATCTTTAGCTGGCTACACAAGAGATGTGTTTTCTCACCAAGAATGTGTCCTGGCAGTGCGCGCACACGACCCGGCACATGCCCGGCAGCGTGGGCACGGGCGGCGTGACGGGCGACGGCGCCAGGTTGATGATGCGTTTGCAGTCCGCTAGCTCACAACTTCAGCTGACGACACAAGAGATGTGTTTTCTCACCAAGAATGTGTCCTGGCAGTGCGCGCACACGACCCGGCACATGCCCGGCAGCGTGGGCACGGGCGACGGCGCCGGGTTGAGTTTACAGTCGGCTAGCTCGCATCTTTAGCCGACGACACAAGAGATGTGTTTTCTCACCAAGAATGTGTCCTGACAGTGCGCGCACACGACCCGGCACATGCCCGGCAGCGTGGGCACGGGCGGCGTGACGGGCGACGGCGCCAGGTTGATGATGCGTTTGCAGTCCGCGCGCGGGCACGCGATGCGCTGCGACGACGACTTGCATATCAGCAAGCAGTTGCACGGACATCGCACGTACTTCTTGCCAGGTGGGGCGTTCCTTATGGGCTGCAAATCATTATTAATAAATAAATATCAGACGATTTTTAAACAAATCGATTTAATCCCACGGTAAGTTCAATTATTGTGGTACTAAGTGACGGTATGTAAGACGGACGGATATGACGGAACTTCTTTAGAATCATTATGCAAAGAATGTTTGCAATTTGCAATAGTAGACTATCATGTGAAGAACAGAGTGAAGAAACTTTTTGGGCTGATAGAAAGTCTGTAAACGAGAAATATATTTAAATTGTAAATAAGGTTCAAAATAAATAAATAAATAGTTTTAGGACATCTCACACAAATCGACCTAGTTCTATGGTAAGCTCAATTAAGGCTTGTGATATGGTTACCAGGCGACGATAAATTTAATAGA
This sequence comes from Thaumatotibia leucotreta, assembly GCA_025490895.1. NCBI lineage: Eukaryota > Metazoa > Arthropoda > Insecta > Lepidoptera > Tortricidae > Thaumatotibia > Thaumatotibia leucotreta. The sequence goes on from JALPQI010000259.1 coordinate 8,467, forward strand.
TAGATAAATAAAACAAGAGTACATTAATGACCTAAGTACTGATCATAACTGCGTATGAATAATGCGATAACGTAATACTATGAGAATTGATCCTTTAAAAGGATAAGTTCAACTTTGTACTTGCCTATTGTTAATGTAAATTTCTATTAACTCAATGTTGTTTATAATAAAATATGCTACCAGTTACTAGAATTTTCCCGCAAGTTGTAGTAGTGAAACATATGAGGTTATGGTTCAATATTCCCTGTTAAGAATGTCGTATATAACAAGAGGTGCCCCACTTTATAAAATACTGTATTTTATAAATCAACCGATTCAGACGAAAAGGCCAGACAGATTATTGGTTTATTTGGTTGCAATGTGGGTCAATACGCGAACGATTTGACCGCGCGGATTAAATTTCATTGTCCACGAATATTGTCGCGAGGGATAAGTGTCAAATACGCCTACTACGTTATTCGATTTTCTTGCGGTAGAATCGGTCATGTTTTTCGTGCTGCTTATGAAGATAATGTCGATAACTAAGTTTGGCTTTGGAATTTCATAACTTTTATTTGCGAAACTAGTAGGTACAGGCTTCACCGGATATTACAGCTACGCTGCGGTATATATATCCAGTGGGTAGGTATACTAGGTATAGGTATATTGACGGTAAAAACTCCCCGAGTTTCAATTGTTCGTGTCCAATGACCAGTTAGTCACAACGGCTTAACGAATCTTCTAATAAGCCGCTAGAATTGTAGGTACTTGATACGTTTATAGGTACTGTCTTTATTTATGGCATAGGAGGCAAACGATAATAACGGACATTTCCGACGCAAGTGGAGTCCTTCCAGACGAAAGTTGTCTGATGTTGTCTGCTAGTAAGCATTCATAGTCATAATATACCTACTACCACCTACCTAAGCTAATTCAAAACTGAAAAAGGTGTCCAACCTTATTATTCAATAAATTAATTCGTAGAATTCAAATCGCAGAATAGAGGTAACTCGGGTTTAGATCAGAACTAGGACGATTATGCCGACGTAATCTGACGATATCCTAGTTCTTCCACATTTCCTACAGATATGCGTCAATTATTATTCAATCCGCGTATCAAATAGGTATGATTGAACTTTGAGTGACTCACTGTAAAGTATTCATCATAAGATTATGTTCACTTTATTTTATACATTTTATGTAAAGAATCATGATCTCAGAACAATAACTTGATATACTTAACACCTTTGAGAAATTAGTCCAGTACTAATGATAAAAATAGCCAACTTTAGTACCACATAACAAGAATGGTCTTCATGTACCTACATGTTCTAAATAATCTCCTATTTAGTGAAATAATGTTTAAATAAATAAATAAAAAGAGTGTCCTTATTGGTATAAGTAAAAAGCTGATGGAATTAAGGCTAATACTTGGTATTTGTAGATAATTACAGTATAACCAATAATAGGAACAAGTATTGTCATTTGTGGTTAATGACCTCAAGCAGTAATGGTATTATGCATCTAATTAAATAGAATATCTGTTTCATGACATGCAATTTTATTCACAGTGAATTTAAGATTAAAGTTAAAAACCATAATTTTTAATCATGTTTTGCATATTAATCTTGACCTCATTAAATATTACTTAAATCTACATGTTTTGACCTCTACATCTTAAAAATGTTGTTTGATTTGCATATTTACTTTGCATACCAGTTTCAACTTCTATTTTGTTTATTCAAAAAGCATAACACTCATTTTCATATGCAACCTCATGTGCAAGTAGAGTAAATATGTTTAAAAATAGTATAACATATTCAACTATGAAATCAAGTTGAATTGTTGTTATTAAACTTTGGTTTATATTTAAACATTATAATTATAACATTAATAATATAACACTATATGGAAGCAAAACATGGACAATGACAAAAAAAGATAATAGTTTGGAAGTATTACAGAAGTGATCTTGGTGCAGAACAGAGAAATTAGATGAATTGAGAAGAGGTCAAACATAGAGATGGAATTTGATATAGTGAAGGAGAAAACATGCATCATGAAAAGTACTGAAAACAGAAGGTGAAAAACAATTGACCAGTTGACATTACAAGACAAATATTTAAGACCAATAAGTGTAGGAAGGCGAAATAGGGGAGTAAATATGTGCCAAATAAAGGAAAAAAGTGAATTTTGTGTCTTATCAAGTGGTAAAACAAGCGTAAGGAAGAAAATGTCCAACATGCTCCTCTTACAAGAGACTAGCACTTAAATTTATGATGGTATTGCTTTTGATAGATGAGTAATTGTTACCAATTAATTGTATATTTTGTGTGCTTGTTTTAATTGACTTATCTAATAAGTAGGCTTAGGACTTTTCATAGCATATCGTGGTTCTAAAATCCTTAGAGCCGCTATGTGTAAAATTTTCGAAGTCAAAGTCAAAGTATATTGTAATATTAAATATAATGATTTATACCTACTGTCACATCGTTACTGAGTTAATTTTAATCGAACGTAATTAATTTTAAAAATCGAACTTGATTTCATAAATCATCATCATCATCTTATTTAAGGGCTGTGCCCTTGTCGGTGGAGTAATCGCCATCTCTCTCTTTCATAAATAGTGTTTACGAAATTAGTTATATCAGAAACCATAAAAAAATGAGACAGTTAGGTTCAAGACAAACTAGAAAAAGTCTTAGATCGGAAATAGCGATGAAAATGGCGAAAGAATCATGTTGTTTTATTTCGAAAGTTTCGAATCTTTCGTATAAATTACATGTAACTTCCGAACAAAAAACAAAACTGACGTTACCTTTGAAGTAAATAGATTGCACTTCACGTTGACGTCACATAGAGCATAGATTAATGATTCGAATTTATAAGTATTTTATCATAATTTAAACTCTTTAGTCAACTGATATTGAGATTTAGTCTGAGCAAAATGAAAAGTCACGTGTTTGTACCAGAGCCAATACTTTCGGAGTATCATAATTCAATCAAATAATGCAAAAAAAAAGTATTTTACACGAAAACCCTGAAAGATGCGAAAGGTACAAGGTACAATCGAAGCTCTGTAACGAAAGATACTGTATTTTTGTTCTTTCGTGTTATTTTCATAGCTAATCAGAACCCCGATTTCGAAGACATTCGAAATTTGGCTTTTTCTAGTTTGTCTTGAACCTAAGTGTCTCATTTTTGTTATGGTTTCTGATATAACTAATTTCGTAAACACTATTTATGAAATCAAGTTTGTTTTTTAAAATTAATTACGTTCGATTAAAATTAACTTATTAACGATGTGACAGTAGGTTTAAATCATTATATTTAATACTACAATATACTTTGACTTTCACTTCGAAAATTTTACACATAGCGGCTCTAAGGATTTTAGAACCACGATATGCTATGAAAAGTCCTAAGCCTACTAATAAGAGATAGTTT
>JALPQI010000260.1:0-16502 GCA_025490895.1 Thaumatotibia leucotreta
GTTATAAACCTGAAAAAAAAACAGGAAAATGGACAAACTCACGGACATGATGAAAGATATACAAAGAAATTTAGAAGAACAAAGGAGCGAGATGCGGGAAATGAAACAATCGATAAACGAAAATATTAACTCAAAATTTGAACAAATAGAATATAAATACAATGCACTGGAAAAAGTTGTACAAGAACAAGGCCAACGTGTACAACAATTAGAAAGACTAAACAGGAGGAAAAATCTACTATTTTTCGGAATCGAAGAAACCGAGAGGAGCTATTTCGACCTAGAAAACACCATACTGAACTTACTACGTAATACAATGAACATACACTGCAGTGACCAAAATATAGAAGAAGTGAGGCGACTGGGAAAAAAAGTAGAAGGTGATAAAATAAGACCTATCGTTGTAACTTTTAATACAATGGGCATGAAGATAAAAATTATAAAAAATAAGAAAAAACTAGAGCAAACGCCATATTATATCAAAGAAGACTTCCCGCCGGAAGTTCAGGAAGAGCGCAAAAAATTAAGAGCACAACTACTAGAAGAACAAAATAACGGTCGGAAGGCTTATTTGCGTTACAATAAACTTATAATTATACCAGAAAAGAAGCATAAACAACATGATAACATTTATAGTAATGGCAACAAAAGACAATTATCGGAATCCCCACAAGCTGATCATATAATGACTGGTTCAGTTAAAACATGTTCTAAAAATCCATCAAAGAAACAGAACACAAATATACAACAATATATGGTTAGAACCCGAACTAGAAACACAGAAACATCTGCAAATACGACTTTATCGCCTTCACCTAAAGCAGTAACCGAAATATTGCCGCACAACCAAGGAACAAATACGAGTATGAAAACAGATTGACATAAAGCGACCTCTCCTCGTGCACCCCCACCACGGCCGGTCACCGCGGGGGCAAGAGACCACAACCCTCCTCTCCAACCTATATACATATGTACCTACAACGCGAGATCACTACTATCAAATGCTAAAATGACAGAATTCAAAGAAGCAATAACTCACATTAAATACGACATTATAGGCCTTGCTGAAATAAGAAGAACGGGTTACAACATTCTAGAAGATGATCATCACATTTTCTGTTATTACGGCGAGACAAAAGGGCTCTATGGTGTAGGTTTTATAATTAAAAGAAAACTAAAACCGCTCATAGACAGTTTCGTTGCCATATCGGAACGAATATGTATACTGAATCTACATCTGGATAATATTCAAATATCTATAATACAAGTCTATGCACCTACTCAAGACAGCACTGACCAAGAAAAAATCGACTTTTACGACAAATTACAGCAAGCTCAAGATCAAAGTGCAAAGCATATTATTTTAATGGGCGACTTCAATGCACGTATCGGACAGCGTAAACAAGGAGAGACACGAATATTGGGAGCAAACTGTTACGGAAAAAGGGATAAAAGTGGAGAGAAACTAGTGCAATACGCCCTGGAAAATAACCTAGTTGTAGTAAATAGCATATTTAAAAAGAAAACTAATAATATGTGGACATGGATTTCACCAAAGAAAAATAAAAGCCAAATAGACTATATGCTAACAAATATGAAAGAAAAATGTACAAATATCGAAATCATCAGTCAGTTTGCCTTTTCAAGCGATCATCGCCTTGTTAGAGGGAGCTTTCAGCTAACAAAGTCAAGAAAAAGTAGAGTCAACTATAAAACACTTAACACGACATTGAGGACACTACAGGAAGAACAACTTTTCCAGGAAGCTCTTAAAACCTATACTGAAGTTGTTGACTTCACAGAATTTGACGACATAGAGTCATATTATTCTAAACTTAAAAACATCATAATAGACAGTTTGAATGCCATCACAAAAACAAGCACCAGGACATGTCAAAAAAGCATAATATCCGACAGTACGAAAGCTCTAATCGCTAAAAGACAAGAATTACAACATAAAAAACACTTAACAAAGAATGAAAAACAAGAGCTCAGCTATTTATATAAAAGTATAAACAAACTGGTTAAAAAAGAATATGAAGATCATAGAATTAAAATATTGGGAAAACATTTAGAAAATTCAGGAAGTATGAAAAAAGGAATCAAGGAATTAAATACACAGAAAACCTGGATCACTAGCCTTAAAGAAAGCTCGACCGGAAACAAAGTAGAGTCCCGATCGAAAATAATTATGAGAGCGACAGAATTCTACAAGAATTTATATGCCAACCACGACACTATAACCAACCACGATAGAAATCGCTCTACCGGCGACTCTACAAAACGTCTGGAACGATTTACGGAATCAGAAGTAGCGAAAAAAATAGAGACCCTTAAAAAAGACAAAAGCTGTGGACTGGACGGCATAAATAATGAAACAATAAGAGCAGCACGATTTTTACTAACACCAGCGATAACGAACCTATTTAACAAAATTATTGATACAAGAAAAATACCAACAGAATGGGCGAAGTCGGACGTCATACTATTGTACAAAAAAGGCGACCCAATGGACATCAGTAATTATCGTCCTATAAGTTTACAGCCTACTCTTTACAAATTATTTGCATCAATGATAGAGCAACGGATATCGAGCTTCACGGAACATTATCAACCGGTTGAGCAAGCCGGCTTCAGAAAAGGCTTCTCTACAACTGACCATATTCACGTTATAGACCAAGTGATAGAGAAATACGAAGAGTTTAACTGCCCACTCTACTTAGCGTTTATTGACTTCGCCAAAGCCTTCGATTCAATATCCCACAACAGTATATGGACTGCTCTACACGAATGTAAAGTTCCAAATGAGGCTATTGAACTTATACAACACATTTACAGTATTAGCGTCAGTAGAATAAAGCTCGATAGAGTGGGCCCAGAATTCAATATTTGTAGAGGTGTAAGGCAGGGTGACCCCTTATCTCCCAGATTGTTCATTACTGTACTCGAGAGCATTATGAAAAACATAAATTGGCATAAAAAATGCCTGAAGATAGAGGGTCATTATCTGAATAATTTAAGATTTGCTGACGACATTGTGCTTTTGTCAGAGTCAGCTGCCCAATTGGAAACAATGATCAACGATCTATATCTAGCCAGTACAAAAATAGGTTTGGAATTAAACGTAGATAAAACTAAAGTTATGACGAACAGCACACAAATTTCAATAATAGTAAACGAAAATCCTATCGACTACGTTCAACAATATATCTATTTAGGAAAACAAATGTCTTTTACAAAATCTAGACATTTGGACGAACTAAGTAGAAGAGTAAAAATAACTTGGAATAAGTTTTGGGCTTACAAAGAGACTCTCAAATCAAATACTATGCCTCTACATTTGAAAAAGAAAGTATTGGACTCATGTCTATTACCCTGCCTCTCCTATGGAAGTCAAACATGGATATTTAACAACCAGACAAAGTCACAAATAAACACATGTCAGCGAAGTATGGAACGTAGCATACTCAACATAAAGCGGAAAGATAGAAAAAGAAATATGGATATAAGGAAAACTACTAAGGTACTAGACGCCTTATCTCACTGCCAAAAATTAAAATGGTCTTGGGCTGGTCACGTGGCACGAATGAGTAATAAAAAATGGACGTACAAAGTAACAACTTGGCGAGGACCATCAGGGAAACGAAAAAGAGGCAGACCGATGGAAAGATGGTCTGATGAAATAACAAAATACGCTGGAAAAGACTGGATGCAAAATGCAAATGACAGGAAAATATGGAAGGAGAAGGAGGAGGCCTATACTCGTAGAGAGGTCCTTAATAAATAATGTACCTACCAATATAAATGTCAGTCATATTATAAAATGTGTATTAAAAAAATGTATATAAATATTAGTCAATTTGTAATGTTAGTGAATAATTTTTAATTTTAATTATTTTATACAGCGCGATAGATAATAATAATAATATGTTATAATTTTATGGAATGCGTTTGTGATGATATTTTATTGTTAATTTAGAATATTATTATTTTATTTAAAAATGAATGAAAATGTATGCATGTAAAATATTTATTAAGGAAATAAATGGCTATAATAATAATAATAATAATAATAATTATAGACTAGCTGTTGCCCGCGACTTCGTCTGCATAGAATTATTTTTCTTTCTCAGGTCTTATCCCATGCCTTATTTCATGAAAATTGTTTGTTTCGATAAACTTGATAACTGCTGAAAATGTTGATAACCGTATGGAAGCCTTCCTACGTTTATGTCGATATAAACTTGTATGCACGACTGCACGTACTGTAAATCAATCTCAATATGTATTTTATTAATTTTTAAATATTATAATTGAACTTGACAAATAAGGACAGTTCTGCCTAATCCTCAAATTAATAATAAAATGCTAAGTGATATTCGATGTATTCTGCTGTTTTGTTGTTATTGATTAATATTATTAGTTCGATTTTAAAAACAATTATATAAACCATTATTTTGTCAGCCTCTGTAGCCTAGTTGGTAGTGACCCTGCCTACGAAGCTGGAGGTTCCGGGTTCGAATCCCGGCGAGGGCATTATTTGTGTATTTATTTATCACAAATATTTGTTTCTTGGTCATGGCTGTGTATGTATTTAAGTATCTATAATTATGTATCTATCTATTATATATGTCGTCACCTGGTACCCACATCACAAGCCTTAATTGAGCTTACCGTGGGACTAGGTTGATTTGTGTAAGATGTCCCAAGATATTTATTTATTTATTTATTATATAGACTGTTTTCTTAAATAGTTATTAACAACACTGGCAAAACTGTGGCAATATTAATATTTTTAGTAGTTTATTATTTATTGAGCTTAAGATGTCAAGTTAGTTCGCCTGATTTTGGAGTTTTGGGCGTGAAACACATAACAGAGACATAAAGTTACTTGCGTATTTAACCCTTAATCGGATAATGGGAATATGTTTCCCACCTGTTTTGAATCTTGTGTGTCACTGATAATGCCCAAAACCAATGAAATTTTGGTGTGACTCGTGTTTGATTAAGGGTTAAATAATTAGTAGTGATTATAAAAATTCCACAATCAACAGTATAGAAAAAGTAATCACGTGTTCGTAATGAATTCGACACGATCTTAATAACAATAAGTTCCTTGCATTTTTTATATCAGATACACCAAAACATATAGCTACTGGCCTTGTGAGTTTTTATGTCATGTTGAGTTAATGTATTTTTTGTCTGTAACCAAATTAACGTGACGGCCTCTGTAATACTGCCATTAGTATACTTAGCTGTTTTTTAAATAATGTATACTTACAGCGAGGTTACATACGTGCAAATGTACACTTATGTAAATAAAATATCACGGAACGTTCTTACGGAAAACGACCTACCCCACAGTAAGCTCAATTAAGACGAATCGAAAGATCGACGATTTATATAATATATATATTTAATTACGTAAAAAACAACCATGACAGTAATAAATAGTTTTGTAATAATTACACTATAAAATATCCTCACCGGGATTCGAATGGGGGACCTCCAACTTCGCATGTAGAGTCACTACCGACTGATGTACGAAAGCCGTAAAACATACGTATATCTGTTCTTATTTCGTATATTTAGTACATATATAAAAGAATAATCCCCTTATTCATCAGGGACATCCGAGCTTAGCAATTACTATATGCTTTGTTTCTTTCGGTCTTATGGGCATATTGATAAGACAAACAATACTTATCGGCTTGCTAAGTTAAGAGACGTTTTTTGAATAGGGCTAGTCTTAAAAACACTTCAACGCGATAGTTGTCTAAGCGTTCTGTTTTCCCAAACCCCACCCTAACTTCCCGCGGGTGTCGTAAGAGCCGACTAAGGGATTGAAGTATCGCTGACCATTCTTTGATAGAAGATTGATGATCGGCAGCGGCGTCATCATAGTGGACACATTACTGCGATCGCCAAGCCGCTTGCCCAGCGTGGGGATTATGGGCATTTACCTTCTAATGCGTCTGTACGCATAGTTAATAGGAGAGGTACTCATCGATAACAATACAATTATGGTTCGATGTTGATGGCGCTAGAATTCACATTCAGATATTTATTAGCACCGTGACCGCTCCGATATATAATGGCGATTGTGTCTATTTGTTATTATGCCCCCACAACACAAGATTTAATTGGTCTTACTGTATGTATGTTTATGTAAGATTGTCCCGTGATATTAAATGTTTCGTACGCCTACGATATTTAAAGGCCAATGATCGTTCGATATAACTAATGTCAGTAGATACAATGTCAATGCCAACCTTCGTACTTTCGAGACATAGCTTATCTCCGCCCTTGCGAGGTCAAGAAAATGCGGTCACAAGGCGTTTGTTTGTTATTATTAAGATTTTGTTATATAAGCACGTTTGTTTATTATTAAGATTTTTGTAAAATAAGTGAATATTAATGGCTTCTTATTTTTGCAAATTTGTAGGATGTTCGAACCAATAAAGGAGCTCTTTGCTTTCCCGATTAGGGGTCGCTACCGAAGTACGAAGTTCAAGAAAGGCAAAATGATTAGTCGTTTTTTTATTACTTCGGTAGCGACCCCTAGTTTTTATTTATAATAATTGAAAAAAAAACAATTATGGTTTACTTATCAAATAACAAAATTAGAGGGTGCCCCATAGAAAATTGCAATCGGGAGAGCAAAAAGCTCCTTTATTGGTTCGAACATCCTACAAAATTGCAAAAATAAAAAGCTACTATATATTATACAAAATTATTTGATTTTAATAGTTTAAAAATGGGACACATATTGGAACTAGTACAGTTATCTACGCCATCAACGGTAATGTTTCACGTGTGTCACATTATTTATATATTTATGTTCATGATTTTCAGTTCAATTTAATAAATAAATAAACGATATAATATCGGGTCGTGTCTCCTATTATATGATTAAGAATTACTTTTGTTAGAAAATCTTTTTCGAGACTTTGAATTTTAAAATTTATATTTTTGATTTGTACCTAGACTGTTAAGTTCTATCGTTCAGTCAAAGATAAAATAAGGTGTCCACAGAAATGTTCAAAAATATGTCCCAGTGCACTCTAATTCTGTGTAATAAGAAAGTCGTAATATATTTATGAGCGGATTCTTTCGATACTTATTTTTGCAATTGTCTGTTCATGTAACTATGAAAGAAAATGTGAATATTATTTTACACGTGTCAAGGTGTTTTTTATCTACTACAGTGGGATGTAATTTCATACGTGTTTATTTTTATGCACGGTATTTGCTGATAGGATTGACTTTTGTTATTGTTTCTAATGATAAATATTTCATCATTTGGATTTGTATTGTAATGATTTACAGTTGGTATTTTCTTCGTGTTAGAGAAGTGAAGAGTATGTTTGCTTTCCGTGACTGTTTTTCGTTAACTGCATGGTGGTACTACAATAGAAAATATAGTAATTTTTGGTATAATTTTCTCCTGTCAAGATTGTTAAGAGCTAATGAAACTCAAAAGGTAACATATAATAAAAATAGCAAAATGCTGCAAAATTAGAAACACACATCCTGAGTTAATCCATTCAGAAAATGGATAAAAATACGATTATGCGGGAATAATACAAAAATAAAATAGATTACCCGTACTTTTGACTTCGATCATACTCAAACCTTGTTCCTTTAACAATCTGAAGATAGAAAAGCATTCAAAACCTCTCTGCCAGAGACAGCGGTGCCGAAAGTCCGCAATTAAAGACCTGGTGTTAAATATATGTTTTATTCACAGCATTAAAACGAGGTCACCTATTTGATTACGAAACGTAAGATATTTTCGTTTTAAAACAAAGGAAGTCGACCTTTACTAGTTTTCACGGCTATACTGGTACTTTCTTATATTTATCTCACGTTTTATTATGTAACATTAAATTTGATATTAATTACAAATAATTTATGGAAACATTTCGATCCTTCACAATCACTTTCACTTCGTCAACTCTTCCGGCACAGGGGTGTATTTCAACCCCGTGTCATTCAGCATGGTGACCACCCACGCGTCCTGCGGCAGCCGCCCCGAACTCAGCAGCTTCACCGCGGCTGCCACATTCGCCCCGCTCGTATACCCTACGTACAACCCCTCCTTCTCGCCTAAAAGCTTCTTGTAATGCACCGCCTCCTCGTCTGACACACTGATCGTACCATCCATGTACTCGAACTTAAATAACCCTGGCACTGCCCCGTACCCAGACCCTTGCAGCAGATGACACGGCTTCGTTATCGGCTTCCCCTTTATAGGCTCGGCACCCTCCGGCTCCACCACATACGTGACAATCTCCGGATTCTTCTCCTTCAAAAATTTAGACACTCCAGTAAAAGTTCCAGCGGTCCCAACAGTAGCTACAAAAGCATCTATATGCTCTCCAGTCTGCCTCCAAATCTCAGGACCAGTCGACTCGTAATGCGAATTCACGTTCGCGTCATTATGAAACTGATTAACGAGGAACGCTCCAGTATCTTCAACTATCCTCAAACCTTCTTTCTCCGCCTCACTCACATCCGCCAAAGTCACTTTACCATAAGTACCTTCAACTTGGGGGACCCTCACACACTTCGCCCCAAGCGCTTCCATATGAATCGCGCGTTGAACGCTGTTTCCCTTCGACATGGTCAAAGTCAGAGGATGCCCAAGCACAGAACACACCACTGCTAAACCAGTTCCTTGATTCCCTGATGTCACCTCCACTACTGGTTTCCCAGGCTTCAAGTCACCATTCTTCCTAGCTGCCTGTATCATGTATAACGCAGACCGGCATTTGATGGATCCTCCAGGGTTCATGAATTCACATTTTGCTAGGATACGTCCAGGGCCAGGATGAAGTCGATCCAATGCGACGATAGGCGTGTTCCCAATCAGTTCTAAAGCTGATGATTTAATTTCGTTGGCTTGCGGAGCGGGAGCCATCGTGAGAAGGTAGCACAGCACTGATCGACGCACGACAACGTACTAAGCTAGTACGTGCGAGCGCGTAGCTTAAAATTGACTCGCGATGTGTCCGTTGAAAGGTTGTCACTAATAGAAAGGCAAGGACGCAGTTAGAGCGACCAAAACATTACGGACCTTGTATTAAACTTCGATAAAAAAGGGACGTTTTTACGATGTGATCTAATATGATGCGACGCGCGCGTATAATTGGCAAGTGTGTACATTATATAAAGATCCATTATTTATAGATCATTGACTTATCATTACGTGATTACTTTAATGTTCGTATAATTAACTTAAGATTTTTTTATCTAAATGTTAACAATTAAACGTTCCACTCATATCGACCTTACGAATGGTCAGGAGGGGTGCTAATCAATGTTTACTTTCGTATTATTATGATTAAGGTCACCAAAATGATTATGAAATTTGGCTTTACTTATTTCATTTATTCGGGGTTATTCAATATCTTTTTCGATGCCTACGTTTTTTGTGTGAGCATGTGATGTAACACTAATATTGATGTCAAATACATACAAGACAAGTTTTTGTCGCCAACTCCAGTACGTTTTTGATACGTATTAGGGTAATTCCACGGCTAGAGTGATACATGCTTATCACATTTTTGCATGTTCATTTTATTAATGAGAATCATGACACAAATTTTGTTAAGTAGTGTATACTTAGGATTCCTAATTGAATACATTGAGACTTAAATTTGTAGCAAAATACAAAAAAGGACGTTTTAGTACAGATGATGTATTTTTAAGGCCCTAGTGCGAGAAGTGTGTCATTTTACGTCAGGTTTGAAATTTCGGAGGGCCATCTGTACTAAAAAACGTCGTACGAGACACGTGCAAAAACGAAATTGTACGGCACAAGTGCGAAAAATATGAAATTCAAAACTAGTGGCGATGTTTTAAATCGATACGAGTTACGAATTTCGTTTTTGCTCTTGTCTCGTACGACGTTTTTTAGTGCAGGTGGCCCTCCGAATCCGAAGTTTTGGACCTGACGTAAAATGACACACTTCTCGCCCCTAGAGCCTAAAAAATGCACCATCTGTACTAAAATGTTGTATTTTCACGATCGACGCAGGTGATAATTTGTCTAGGTAATGTTTTTGTTTACCACGTGTGCACTCGTAAAAGTTTTGGCGACCGGCCAGAACGTTATGCGCGGTTCAGAGCATCTAAGGTTAAGGTTGTTCGGGCAAATGTTAAGCGTTTTACGGTGTTTTTATTACGTCATTTTCGTTCTTGCAAGTGTTGGTTGACCGTGTGGTGACTCCTCCTTCCGGTGTTGTAAGAGTCGACTAAGGGATTGAAGTGTCACTGACCACTATTTGATAAAAAGTTGATGATGGGCAGCACCGTCATCAATGTCATCATAGTGGACACATTACTGCGATCGCCAATCCACTTGCCCAGCGTGGCGATTATGGGCATTTACCTCCTAATGCGTCTATATACATAGTTAATAGGAGAGGCCTACGTCCAGCAGTGGACTATCTTAGGCTGATGCTGATTATGACGAAGTGTTGGTAAAGTCGCCATCACATATATCGGAGCGACCACGGTGTTCAAAAATATCTGAACATGCACTTGCACTCTAACACCATGATGGCAATAGAGACCAGAGGTCCATTTCTCAAAAGCTTGTAACTTGTAATACAAGTGGACACTATTAATTAGATAAGGTGCCTATTTGTCCAAAGCTTGTACGTTGTAACTTGTAATACCAGCGGAAGTCCTTATCTATTTAAAAGTGTCAAAAAAGACTTCCACTTGTATTACAAGTTACAAGCTTTCGAGAAATGGGCTTAAGGACTTCCGCTTGTATTACAAGTTACAAGCTTTCGATAAATGGGCCTCTGCTCAGATATTTGTGAGCACGGTAATCTGGGGCCTATTGCATAACAAATTACAACTAATAATACAAGCGGAAGTCTCTCTCTAGTAACTCTAGTAAGAGAGATAGAAAAGAGTCATCCGCTTGTAATATTAGTTGTAATTTGTTATGCAATAGGCCCCTGATGGCGACTATACAAAAAAATGGCCTTATTTTTTTATGTACACATTCTTCAGTAATAACAATAAGTCTAGTATAATCAAAGTTGTTGTGACTCGTCCTTCAGTCGCAGTAACAATGCGGGTAACTCCTTGGAGAAAATGGAGAATCACCGGCCTTTTAATGATTATGGATATAATAGAAAGTTGGTTTTCTATTATATCCATAATCATTAAAAGGCGGGTAGAAACAAATTCACCGCTATTCCTTGCATAGCAAGGGTCGAAATAAGATTTAAAGCAAATACATAGTATGGTGGGTTACGAGGTCTGACAGTAGCGAACGATGAAAGGCCTTTAAAATAGGAAAAGGCCGTCGCGGGAACGTAGCCGTCGTTATATAAAGGTCACGGAGCCATTAGTGGTAGACCCCATTATTGTGGTAAAGAAGCCGCCTAAGAGGGTCCAATTATAAATAAATATCATGGGACATCTTCAGGTGGCTTATGATGGTCCCGTTTTATGCAATTATCGTGCTACGCGTTACTTTCGCACTTGCATACTTGTTAGAACGTGACGGCAACGGCGACAAACGATTAGACGCGCTACCATCATAAGCCTATACAGTGTGTGGTCTTTAACACGGGAGAAAAATGAAATGAGTGACTCCTTAGACTATCAGCAATAATCCTGTAAAGGTCCCGGTGTTTCAAAGTGGTTAAGTTCGGAGATATTGTCATTCAAAGCTATGGACCTTTAGTACTGGATCTTGGCATCACGATGTCGTAGCTTGTCAGTCGCAAGACATCTTGATAGTATACCAGGTAGGAAGTCATAACAATAATTTTGTTTGCATTTTTACACTAATTTGAAACGGTTTAAAAAAAAATTGTACATTTTTCAATGATTCAAAAATGATAAGTTATTGATAACTTTTAATTCAAGTAAATGATCCCATAATAATGAAAAATACATGAACAAAAAATTACAAAAAAAAAATTTTTTTTTTTTTTAATTACAATATGTGGAAATGATTGTTGATCAGCTTATTAATGCACCGTTTAAATTTTCACCCCGATTGTAGGCCACACACTGTATATTATCTAATCACAAAGGTAAATACATATGAAATAAAAAGCTGCTACCTAGTCCCCTTGGTCTGTTTTGTTCATACCCGACGTTATTTGATTAGTTGTGAATGCTCCACAGATTACTGAAGCCTGGATGCCGCACCATAGTGTTGCTCGTCGATATGCAGAGCCGCGTTCAGCTTCTCTCCAAGTTTCATAAGATCGTGTGGCCGTACCGGAAGTAAGTGATATTTGTTTATAATTCTTACAGTAAAGTAGTGCAGTATTTTTTTTTTATTTATTTAGAAACAAACAGTCTTAAATAACATTTGAGTGACTTGGCTAATAGCTACAAATTATTTTACTAACAGTCCAATAGTTTCCTGATGTACAAATATCAACGTAATATAAAAGTAAAGTTGTAGTTGTTAATAACAAAGTGTTAAGAGAAAATTATAATAATAATAATAAAAACTACAATTAACAAGTAGGTAAGATATACGTTATTTTAACAATGATATAATGATTCTCTTAAAAGTGCCTAAAGAACTGCCAAACATCTGCATCCATGCATTTTTCATTGTATTGCTTACATGTACGAACAAATATATGAATGCCGTTCTGCTGTTAGGAATGCTAAATAATGCCTTATTTCGACAACTGCGTTATACAGGGTGTAAGTCTAATAAGGGCGAAGCTCTTAACGGGTGTTAGTTTACGACATAATAAGTACATTCAACAAACTACTTAAAATTAGAGCAACAAAATTTTCCATACAAAATAATTCGGCGCGCAATGTAGAGCAACATACGGGAGTTAAACACTCGATGACAGCTAATTTAAAAAGCAGATGACATAACTGCCATATCAACAATAACAAATGTTCGTACCTATGTTGCTGCTCCGATAATCTTAAAAATTCTGTGGGGTCATAATTAAGAGTAACTTTAAAAAAACCTTGTAATCCATGATTACACTAATGAATCCCATGCCTGGTTTAATTGATCGCCCGTATTAGACTTACACACTGTATAGCGGAAAAAATACCTTTTCGATGCCATGTCAAATACGAAAGCTATCACTCAGACGCCATGTGACCAAG
Source organism: Thaumatotibia leucotreta (assembly GCA_025490895.1). Taxonomy (NCBI): domain Eukaryota; kingdom Metazoa; phylum Arthropoda; class Insecta; order Lepidoptera; family Tortricidae; genus Thaumatotibia; species Thaumatotibia leucotreta. The sequence continues at coordinate 13,126 of JALPQI010000260.1, forward strand.
TAACAAACAAAACTGAATTTGAACGTGACTATTGATCGGTTTTTGGCGTTTAACCTGTGGTGCCGATAGGTCATTGACGCCCAAAAAGTTAGAGGTATTTTTCTTTTAATATAAAGAATAACTTTGTAAACCAAAACCTGATACAATATTTATACTGCAATAGTCTTTACCCTTATCACATTGCATTATTTGTATAAAGGCTTTAGTTCTGCCTTTTAACCTTTTGGATGCCAACGACTGATATATTGGCACCGCAGGTTCAACGCCAAAGACCGATATATAAGTCCTGGTCCACAGATCAATATAAACCTACACGCACCTGCGTAAAGTTCACATTCAGATTTGATTTTTTTTGACGTGGCGTCTAAGTGACCGCTTTTGGTAGGAAAAAATAGTTACCTAAAAACTTTCCTCTTAGCAAGTAGGTATTATTTATTTTGTTAGTATTGTAACTAAAATATGTCACGTTTGCACACTGACTTCACTGCTACAACTATTAGGTAAGTGATCTGTGAATTAGTCATAAACTAGCCTCAGGTGCCCATTCTACAAGCATTATAGCTGTTTCCGGCCCTCAATATCAATAAAGACCGGTCGTATCATTCAGCAGCATAAGTCAAATCAATGTCTGCACGGGTTCTTCAATAAATAAGAAAGTCACATCATCAGCCTATGTCAGTCCACTGCTGGACGTAGCTCTCTCCTATTAATTATGCGTATAGACTCATTAGGAGGTAAATGCCTATAATCGCCACGCTGGGCAAGCGGGTTGACGATCGCAGTAATGTGTCCACTATGATGACGCTGCTGCCCATCATCAATCTTCCAAAAAAGACTGGTCAGTCACATTTCATTCCTTTAGTCGACTCTTCCGACACCTGCGGGAAGAATTGGGGTGGTGACAAATGTATTCTTACTGCCGTCACCACGCAGCCCAAACAAATACATATATATTTTAATCTTCGTTATTCCAGATATGTGTTTAGATTGCTGGCCGTATTAACTTTGAAATGCCTTTCATTGTCAGATAGTTTAAGGACTAACAGGTCAAATGACAATCGGCCATTATTTGACAAGCATAGAACAATGGACAATAACCACAACACATCGTTTATTGGAAAAACATTCCTCGCTCATGTCGTAGAATCTAATAATATACACGAGAATTTTCTTAACAAAAGAAGATAATGTAATTAATTTAAAAAACTCGTATCTCACGATCACGCTGCTGCCGAAAACTGAAACGTAGTAACTCAGTACGCAAATCGAATATAGATACTAGATTTTTCTTCTGGATAGCACAAAATACTAGATTTTTTTATACAATGTAGTGATAATCCACTGTAACGTCTGCAACCTTCAAATGCTCTAAAGAATTCGTTATGCTTAATTGTATGCGTTCTCTCTAGTAAATTAAATAAGTAGTATGTTTACGTACACGTCATTGCAAAAAGGATTAAAGTTGTTTACAAATACATATAACTTGACATCTCGAAAAAAAATTAGTTATATTTCCATTGGTGGTTATTTTGAGTGTAACATTGCGTTAAATACCTACATAAATATTTATGATAAAGTTTATTTTAGAACATATAGCCTTCGGTTGCAACACAAGTTCGATTCTGACCTTGAGCTATTGTGAGATTTTTCTTTAGTATTATAAATGTCATAATATCCGACTTTATATTATGTAATTATACTGGGTGTACATTATTTTTGGGTCAGTGAGGGAACTACGAGATCCAGAGTAGCTACGCGAAAATAGTCTTAGAAGACCTTCCCTCGATTTTAAATTAATGAAGATTTGCGTTTACAGATTTTGAAAAAAAATATATATACAGCTTACATTCGCAGTGATAAATACAAACACAAAAAAGGAAAACAAAAACTAAACAAAATAAATACATAACATTGAAACTTATGAATTAACCCTCTAATGCATACGAAGCCAAATATGGTTTCATTGGTTTTGGACTCTATTGACTGCTGTTAGGGTTCAAATTTGAAATGCATTAGAGGGTTAAGTTAACCTATAGTTTATTTGCGCAAGAGTCATGTGTCGTGGTTTAAAAGAAATTATTACTAAGATGTAGATTGCAATAATTTTTGTACAGAACTTCTATTTAATAAATTGAAAATATTTTTTTTAAGTAGGTCATTTGACAGGACTCAAACGTGAGGTCACTTTTGTGTATTACATAATTATAAAATTCCATAGTGGTGATCGTTTTGACAGTTCGAAAAAAGATGCAGATTTGACTTGCCAGTCATCATGCCTATTGACGCATGTGGCGTCCCACAAAAGGCACTGACCCTTCTTCCTGGGAAACAATATAAGTCCGTCCGGCCTTTTAGCCTTGTCACAAATTCATCACAATGTTTCCATTCTAGAAACAAAACGCTCCTCTTCGCGTACCTCCAAGTGGAGCGCAACATCGAGTGGTTCCGGCGGGTGCTGCAGCTGTCGCTGGGGGGCCAGGAGTTGCGGGTCAACGCGCGCAACTGTGTGGGCACTGTGCTGGCGCTGAACCCGCACCGGAACTACTTCTGCATCTACCACGCTAAGCACCCCGAGGGGGCTAAACCCCACAAGGTATATATACACTCTAGGATAGTTCTACATACTACGCAACTGGCTAGACACGGCACTGGACCCGCAGAACTATTTCCGTACCTCCTAGTACCCCACAAGGTATAATATACACTCTAGTACCTATAGTTCTACTCTCTAGCAGTTGAAGGTCAAAAGGCAGCTGTCTAGACACTGAACCCTAGCACCCGGAGTCCAAGCCTCACAAGGTATCTTATAGGTGCTACAATGACTACTTTTTTTTATGTTGGCACAACAAAGTGGCTCCACTCCACCTGATCGTAAGTGAAAAGTAGAGCCCAAATCGCGGCGGCAACGAACAGGAGACAATCAGTAACCTGTTAGTTGCCACCGCCTTGCTTAACTTGTACTTCTAAAATAAAAACCCTAAACGGCTTCTTTTGCTTTCCAAAGCTTCACTAGCAGCGGAAGTTTTTTTTATTGGCCACCTTGTATACACTCTAGGACATTGTAATGCTACACTTTCTAAACGCGCGCAAGTGTATAGACACCAGTGGTGAGGCGTTCATAATACTTGATTCCTACCGGCTTGCCTTCCGTAAGCTAAATTAGTATATTTTCCTTAACAACTTGAAGAAAAATCACGCCAAATCAGCACCCACTTCCCAAAAGAACATTCTAACGCTACGCAACTGTCTAGACACTGGCACTGAACCCGCAGAACTATTAGAGTCCGTACCTCCAAGTGGAGCGCACCATCGAGTGGTTCCGGCGGGTGCTGCAGCTGTCGCTGGGGGGCCAGGAGTTGCGGGTCAACGCGCGCAAC
>JALPQI010000262.1:0-12441 GCA_025490895.1 Thaumatotibia leucotreta
AAACAATGCATAGTAGGCCGTATTAATTAGTAAAAAAATATTAAACGCAACCCTTCCGCATGCACATTCACCCCCCTCCCCCCGCGCTCGGGGGGGGGATTGGTTTTCCCTCCACATCTAAAAACAACTATTTTGAGACCCTCTAGCTCTGGTTAAAATTACAAAACTGTAACTCGCAGCGCACAATTTTTCTCAACTTTGTATGGACCGAGAGAAAATTGTGACATATTTTTTTATAAAAGTGTAAGTGGCTCGTTGATGTCTATTACCTGAGAGGCGCGAAGTACGCGCCATAATCACTTCTCTCCGTGTGGTTGTCCATGATTTTTGTCGCATCATTCTGTGAGCAGCCCTCGGTAGTTCTCCCCGACCCCACTGACTGACTGCTACCGGTTCAGCTTGTTATTCACCTTTATATCAACAGCTAACAGGATTGAAATGGATTCACAGATTATCTCACGCAACAGCCTTTGATAGGATTAACTGAGGTTTTACGTGGCGACACTGACACAGATTTATACTGAAAGGCGTTGATTTGAACGAAATCAAATGTAATTAAAGCTTGCCTGGCCTGAGGCCATATTTCACTAATACAATACCACACGAATCATCCAGAAATCTGGAAGGATCATTTTTCATGTAATTTCCTGATTTTTTTTGAGTTATTAAAAAAAATATTGTGAAAACTGTAAACAATATTACCTATATATAAACAATATATTATTTCCTAAAATAAACTTACGAAAATACAATACTACTAAATTATAAACAAAAAAATTTGCCCCACTATTTCCGATTATTTTTATTTCTCAAAATAATTGTCATAATGATTCTAAACGTCGAGAAATCAATCGCATTGTTGCATAACATAAGGCACTCGTTCCACCAAGAGCGAATAAGCGATGAGCTATCGCTGATAGAAATAAACGACCATAATATAATATTTTGTAGTTGATGGCAATGAATAGTAATCTCTGGTTTTCTCTTTTATTCAAACGCAAGCGGCTATATTTTGTTCGTTTCTATCGCCAACCAGCTCATCTTATATCTTAAATTACGAATTCTGTGCGGCAGTGCCGGCAGTGAAGACCAAAAAAGATGTTTGAAGTTATTTTTATTAACTTTTCTGCCTGTTTATTACGAATGCTGAATTGATTTGCTGCTATATTATAAAGCCAATTGGTAACGTAAAAATGTATGCAAAAACTTTAAATAATATCATAGGCGTCCAGCTGGCAGTATAAAATGTTACTTTAATAGTAACAGCTTTAAACTGTTCCTACTGAATTGTAAATTAAACCAAGTAATATAATCAACAATTTTAATAGACATCACAACAACCATTTGGATCGAGTACATACCTATTACAGTTTCCTAAACGTAAGAATTTTTGTCCAATTGCCATCGATACAAAACATTCTAAGTTGTATAAAAGTGACCAATTTACTAATTGGCTGATCAGTCAGATAACGACTCCGTCGTTAGGGGAGGCAACATTTACGAGTATAACACATAGAATTATTTAACTAACTCTAATTACGTTCTCATTGTCTAGCATTCTAACCCGTATCATCCAGTACAACTTGTAAAAACTCCGAAGATCAAGGTATTATTTATTGCACGTACTAATTGCTCGAATCACACAATCCCATGTATCAATCCCTTAATGTCAATTTGATAGGCCATATGCAAAGTCTCGGTCTAGAAAAGTGTCCGATTCTCTTTCACTTTTAGATGAATAAATATTGTTATAAACAACTACCACACCGATATACATTCCTCTAGCCTAATTTAGATAATACTGACGAAAGACTTTAGAAAGGACATCGGTAACAGGTAGTTTTTGTCATTTACAGCAGCGCTCAAGATTTGCTAGTTTTGCCACTCAATGTGGCTACTAGGTACGTATACAATACGTACCTACGTGATGTTACAACTACTGTGCCGTGTGCACTGAAAGGATACGAGTGTGATAAAGCTAGGATACATATAAACATGATTATCATGTGAAATATGCAATACCAGATAATTGTGTCTGTTTATTCTAAGATATTTAGTTGTTGGTTAGAATTAAGTGACATCAAATAAATAAGGAAAAAACCGCTTATCTCTTGTCGATCGACTAAATATATCATTTTAAAAATATATTATATTGTAGGTATCGTTGTTTTATATGTACCTATGTGGATTGAGCGTATCACTTTGACTTTAGGCCCATCGAATTATAATCGTCACCAAAGCAACACGAAATTTCACCTCATTTTTCGCCATTAGGTATTAAAGTTTAAATCATTAAATGCACATTATTATATGTAATAGCAACATTAATTATTATAATTTATGACCATGTTGCTTTCGTGCTGAATAAACAATAGACCACGTCGAAAGGCATAGTAGACAGCCAGGCTAATATAATTTTCTAATCTAAGTTTACTTCTGTCTCAGCAATAAACAACGTTTTCATTATACCCATCATGAAGTGGTCAGCTGACCATATACTACTTGTAAATATTATAATAAATGTTTATAAAAAAAACCTTCAAATCAAGTCTACAATATTCACACCTATCTACGATCAACAATCGTATTATCACATTTTAATAAGTTTGTTTTTGAAAAATTAAAGCAATCGACCCAGTACCTAAGTAAGTAAGACCCTGAAGACATGAAAAAATAAATCAACTTAAGTTGCGTCATGACATCGCGAATATTTCATTCTATTTAGTTTTATGATTTAGTTTAGTAATATTTTTTAAATTATGCTGTTTATAATTATGATTGTCAAGCTGTGATATTTATGAAATTCGCTTATCAGTCTTTTATAATATACATTTAACCATAAATATAGGTAGGTATTATCTTAGTGTAAATACTGCAAATTAAAACAATAACATAAATTGTAAATTAACTAGTTGCACTCAATCTCGGTATTTGTTATTAGTAGATTATATTAAATTACCTAGCATCTATAGCACTTAAAGACTGAAAATAATGGTTGTTAAATTAATAACGAGAGTTTTATGAAGTGTAGTTGACGAAGTAATATACTGTGTAGTTACAGTGTACACAATACACAACATAATTTTAAGGACAAAGCTATAACTTAAATATACGTACCCAGGTCGTGATATTTCTTATTATTATATCATGTAGGTATAATATATAGTCTTAATATCTTAAAACAGCCAAAGTAAGGGTTTCTACTGTAGGTATCTAAAGCTAACACGCATTAAGTACTACAAATCGGCGACGACGCACCAGCGCAGTGCCGGTGGTCCTGCGATGCCGCCGACATTCAACAGTCGTAAACAGCCACGAACACGCCTCACTATACAATAGTGATCTATACAATAGAAAATGCCTTCATCTCTGAGGGCACATCGAAAACCATGTAAATGATGTAAGTACAATAAAGCTTAATCATGTATAACTCTTATTAAAGTATCAACAAGGGTCGCTGGGCCCGGTAGAGTCTGTCTCGGAGGGCCGAGACTGTGTTAGTTCTCATTGGTCGGGCGGAGGCTCGGTCTCAGGCTCGATGGTGATGCGCGTGTCGGGCGGCGACAGACACGGCGTCACCACGAGCCGGGGGAGACGGCGGCGGCGATGGCTGCGTGGGCAGAGGGGCGCTGCTGGCCCGGGTCTCCCCTTCCACCGACAGGTGCATGTCGTCTGGCTTGCAAGCTTCCTCCGATTCATTCATCCTAAAAAATAAGTCAATTAACAAAATTATCTGACTAAATAAATCCAGGTAAAATTAAAAGTTATCTTACTTTGTTAGTGGATCGTCTAAAGTTAACGTTAGGGCGCTTTCTCTCGGAGCTGCAACAAAAATGAAATGAAAATGAATTTTATTTGAAGAACAATAAGTAAATAATACATACCTATGTGGTCGAACAATAAGTAAATAATAAATATTATGTAATTCGTACATAAGACACGGCAACGTAATCAAAGTAGCTGGCAGAGTTAATGTTGGAAGTTGTTCAATAACTTGAATGCAGCCAACCGCTTCTAGCATTTGAGAACTAACCAACGATGATTTGCGTCTCACAGGTCCCTAGTCTGCCTCGATATCTCGTTAGCGTGTTCTATCTCGAACGATGGCGCCATTTGTAAGTTACTTTAGTAATTAGGCCAAGGTAGTGAAGATTCTACGTTGACATCCCGTTTGCGACATCCTAATACGCAAAGTTAACACGAGAGGCTTATATCCAGCGGTAGACTGAAATAGGCTGATGATGTGATGTTATTTATTAGTTTAGTCTATACTAGGGGGTCCCTGTTGTGGGGTCCCTAGTATAGTCATAAACAGAAACATAATAATTAATTAATAAATAAAAAATAATAAATAAATATCTTGGGACATCTTACACAAATCGACTTAGTCCCACGGTAAACACGATTAAGGCTTGTGATGTGGGTACCTAGCGACGATATATATAATAGATATATACAATACATAGAGATACTTAAATACATACACAGCTATGACCAAGGAAAAAATATTTGTGAAAAATAAATACACAAATAATGCCCTCGCCGGGATTCGAACCCGGAACCTTCGGCTTCGTAGGCAGAGTCACTACCGACTAGGCTACGGAGGTTGACAAAATTAAAATAAAATTGTAAAGATTATAACTAAGTACTATACACCGTGATTTCTAATAACCCGAAAGATTTTAACAGTGTGTTCCTGACCACATTTAGAAACTATAATGTCGTATAAACTTTTCTGGATATCGCCTAGTTTCAGAGTTATTACCAATTAAAAAAAACATATTTTCTAATTGTAAGTCGGTACAAAAGGTCTTTTTAACGGCGTTGGTGCCATTATGGAGAATAGTCTCACTAACCTCATTAATAGAAGTCGAAAAGTGAGAAATAAAACCTTTTTAAAATGAGGTTTTTGTAAAAAAAAACCTTAACACTCATTGTAAGTGCTAGTTTCATGAATAACTTTTACTTTTTATGTTAAAATACATTCAAAAATTAAATAACAATTGAAAAAAAAATTAAAAAAAAATTTTTTTTTTCGCCAAAAATGACAAAAGTCATATAATATTTTTTGTTTGTTTTTACATCAAAAATGCGTGGTTAAAATCTTTCGGGTTATTAGAGATCACGGTGTATATGCTGCGACCATATATAACATGGACGTCTAACGCCAGCTCAAAAATGCCCCCAAAACCAATTGTTCAATTGTGCTAAGATGGGCAGGAGGCAGGACACAGCGCTGTTCTTAACACCTAGTAGAGGTCCAAATGGAAAAAATTGTGCGCTGTGAGTTACAGTTTTGTAATTTTTACCAGAGCTAGAGGGTGTAAAAATAAATATTTTTAGATGTGGAGGGAAAACCAATTCCCCCCCTGAACGAGGGGGGAGGGGGGTGAATGTGCAAACGGAAGGGTTATGTTTAAAAAATTTTCGTCTAATATTTAGGCCTACTATTCCTTGTTTGGTATCATTTTCATATAAAACAGACACGGGGAATTCATTTTTGGTAACAAACATGAGGATTTTCATACATAAAAAAATAATTATTGGTATAAAGGTAAAATAATCACCGTTTTTATTTTGATTGTTGCGTTATATAAGTATTACCAAATAAATATATGAAAATAAAAAAATACTACAAGATATCATATTTATTGTAGTTTTTGAAAATATATACTTTTAGGAACTTTCCATGCAAAAATAAGTTGTAAAAAAATTGCACCTGTCGCGTACCTCGAATAAAAAAGGGACGTTGCTTTGACTTATTGTTGAAAGTACGTTTCTACTGCAGAAATTTAGCGATTTTGCGTAAACAAAATGCTCCATAATGTCTGTTAGGGCAAATTGCATCAACCTGGGTTAACCAAGCAACCCGGGTTAAACGTTTATTTCACACGCAATTTGATAATTGATAAATTTCTTATGAAGTAAGTGACTGACCCGGCACTATACAGAGGATATCCGAGACATCAGCCTATGTGATATTAGAATGGCTCTTGAACAGCTCAAAAATAACAGGGCGTCTGGGGAAGACGGAATTATAGCTCAGCATCTGAAGCCAGGTGGTAAACCAATCCTTAAGGCCCTTCAGAAGTTGTTCAACTCCGGAAGGGAGAACGCCTTAGGCATGGAACAGAAGAGTGGTGGTACTGTTCTTGAAAAAAGGTGACAACGCCTTATTGAAGAACTACCGGTCCATCTCACTTCCGAGCCATATTTATAAGATGTTTTCAATAGTCATTACGAATCGTCTTGCACGCAGGCTTGATGACTTCCAGCCTCCCGAACAAGCCGGTTTCCGAATTGGCGTTTCGTAAATGTTATACAGAAGACCGAGGAATAGGTATAACCTGCCCCTCTGTTTAGCGTGTAGCGTTTGTGGACTACGATAAGGGGGGTTTCCATGACGTACATACTAATGCGGTTTAATTTAGGTCGAGAGAAAGGGACAAGGCTATACGAGTCGTGTATCACTGCCCCTTTCCCAGAACCTAAACTGAATCGCATTAGTACGTCATGGTAACCCCCAAGGCCTTCGATTTGATCGAAACTCTGGGCAGTACTACAGTCTCTTTAACGGTACCAAGTAGACTACCGCTATGTCGAAATGTTGAGGTGTTTGTCCGAAAGCGCCACTATGTCAATCCGACTCCAAGACCAGAGCTTGAAGCATATTATACTGCAGCGGGGAGTCAGGCAAGGAGGTGTCATCACCCCTAATCTATTTACCGCTGCACTGGAAGATGTCTTTAAGACTGGACTGGAAAAGGTGAGTATCAACATAAACAGCGAGTACCTCACTCACCTTCGATTCGCTGATGATACGGTGGTCTTGGCTGAGACCTTGGAAGATTTCAGTACGATGCTCGCTGACCTCAGTAGCGCCTTCGAGCGAGTTCGTCTTAGGATGAACATGGATAAGACGAAAACTCCCGTTACAATCGGAGACTAAACTCGAAGGTGTAGACGACTATAATATACCTAGGACAAGCTACCCAGTTAGGTAGGTCCAACTTTCAGTAAGAGGTCAATCATCGTCGAAGAAGAAGCTACGACACATCTTTTCGTCCAATATTCCGCAGTTCTTGAAGACAAAAGTATTTGATCAGTGTGGCAATACACACTGATCAAAGATTTAAAAGAGTGATGACATACGGTACTGAAACGTTGTCGCTTAGAATGGGCCTTATAAGAGAGCTTAAAGTCACCCACAGGGCAATGGCTCTCCATTGGCTATGGTGGGAGTCTCTCTGCGAGGTCGTATTAGAAATGAGACGATCCGCAGCATAACCAAAGTATAGCTCCATAGCTCTCCGAATCACTAAACTAAAGTGGCAGTGGGCGGGGCACATTGCACGTAGAACCGATGTGGCCATGCGGCGGCCTCGCAGGTGGAAGGCACAGCGTGGGTTGGCCCCCCACAAGGTGGACAGTGAAGGTCTCAGGAGTCCGCTGGATGCGAGTGGCGCAGGACCGGTCATTGTGGCAATCTTTGGGGGAGGCCTATGTTCAGCAGTGGACGTCTTTCGGCTGATATGGTAATAATGATGATTTATGAAGTAAACGTTTAACAATTGACTGTCAAATTATACATAAACTTTTAACGTGGGTGAACTGGGTTAGTTGTTTAGTCCCGGTTAGTGAAAATTACCATTATATTCTTTGGTAATGAGATCATTACCTAATGACACTTGTAAAAATAATAACCTATTCCGATTCATATGATCAGATACTATATATCATACATGTGATCAGATAGACCAGATATATAATATACACGCGGTATACAATAATCGATAAAATCTAAAAATAGAATCTGAACAAAAAAAAATCTTAATAATCTTAGGTTATTTAAAAAAAACCGGCCAAGTGCGAGTCAAACTCGCGCGCGAAGGGTTCCGTACCATTATCAATTTATTATTAAAAAATACAGTTAAATCAACCTACCTCAAAAACTATACGAGATAATTTAATCAAACCAAAAATCGTTGATAGAGTTTATTAATGTGCATAACATATATTTTTTTTAGAATTTTGTATCGCTTAGTTTAAAAAATAGAGGGGGGGGGGACACATTTTCAGACTTTGAGAGTTGATATCTCGAAAACGGTTTGCTCAAATCAAAATGAGATTTATAAACCTTCATATCATTTTCAAAGACCTTTCTATTAATACCCCACACGCTTATATACAACTAAAAAAAATTTTCTATCCCTCAGTTACATGTATGGAGGGCCCCCACCCCAATGGTTTTTTTTACAATTTAGTATCATAATCCTGTAGCGGTTCATACAACACATATCCTTACCAAATTTCGTTGTTGTAGCATTTATAGTTTCCGAGTAAATAGGCTGTGACAGACGGACAGACGGACAGACGGACAGACGGACATGACGAATCTATAAGGGTTCCGTTTTTTCCATTTTGGCTACGGAACCCTAAAAAGAAGATCAGAAAATATTCAATTTACTTTCATATCAATAAATATTTACAATTGTAATATGAACAATAATATGTAAGTACAAAAATATGTATAATCTATGAGCAGTTGCCGGCACAAAAGTCTCTTTTTTGAGATTACGCGGAGGTTTTTGTTGGTGGTACGCATCAGGTAAAATTTTTTTTCTGTGAATTTTTGTATGAAAGACTACAAAATGTGTATATTTTTAAAAACTGCAATACATATGCTATCTTACACTATTTTTTAAAATAGGATAAGTTTGTTTTTTAATACTTATATGACGCTTAAATTAAAATAAAAACGGTAACTTTTTTACTTTTACTCCAAAAAATGTACGCTTTTATATGAAATCGCTCATGTTTATGATAAAAAATGGATTTTCCAGGTCCGTTTTACACGAAAATGATACCAAACAATGCATAGTAGGCCTTATTAATTAGTAAAAAAATATTAAACGCAACCCTTCCGCTTGCACATTCACCCCCCTCCCCCCGCGCTCAGGGGGGGAATTGATTTTCCCTCCACATCTAAAAACAACTATTTGAAGACCCTCTAGCTCTGGTTAAAATTACAAAACTGTAATTTTAACCAGAGCATTGTGTTCTCAACTTTGTATGGACCGTGACCCTTACTAACCGCGCATATTTCGGCGCAACATCTTTGACAAACGTTTATAGAATATAGCCAATCAAAACTTTGATGGACGAATCACAACAATTTTTAAATGGCGGTTTAAGTTTTTATAAGTTGATATTGAAATTCATTACCATGATGCTTTGAAGAGGGGATGACACTTATCAACTAAAATTGAGTACCGTTTTTGATAGGCAATTTAGTATGGCGCGCGGCTTCCATGTTTTATTTGTTCGTAGTATATATGTAACTACTTGGGAAAAATAATGGCTATATTTGTTTTTTTTTTTATGTCGCGGCCGGACTCACTGTGCGCGACGTCGTCCCGCAGTCGCTGCTGGCGCGCGAGCGGGCGGCGGCGCGTGTTGTCGCGCACGCGCAGCGTCACGCCGGCATTGTACCCCCCCCCCCCCCTAACGTGATCTTTCGTGATGTTTTCTTGGACCCCCTCCCCCCTATAGGACCTCGCGTGATTTATGCACAAGCCCTAACTACTATATATGTAACTACTTGGGAAAAATAAGGGCTTTATTAGGTTTTTTTGTGTCGCGCCCGGACTCACTGTGCGCGACGTCGTCCCGCAGTCGCTGCTGGCGCGCGAGCGGGCGGCGGCGCGTGTTGTCGCGCACGCGCAGCGTCACGCCGGCGCACGCGCCGCTCGCGTGCAAGTCCAGCGCCAGCGACGACTGTGACCCGCATTCTGATTCGGCTGCGCTCGCACTGGGAATACCAAAAAAGGAATAAATGTGTCATACAGATTTTTTTGTATGAGTTAGATTACAAATCTTTCCTGTGGACATATGAAGGTGCATTCAGAAAAAACGAACATTCGCTATTCTAACCCCCCACTCTACGACATTCGATCGTTACACAAAACGTGATTGGTTGATTTCGTTGAGCGGGGGATAGAACAGCGAATGCTCTTTTGGTCTGAATGCACCTTGAAAGTTAAGGGCTCTAGAACCTTATTTTTCTTGTTGAACGAATACAAGCCGATAGGTGGCTTCTGGTTCTTAAAATTATGTAGTCAAACCCTTTTTGTCGAGAGAGGGAGACTTATAATTAAACTAAATAGTGTGCTTGCTATCTACGGCACAACTTAAGTGGCTACTAATTAAATATTTGAATTATTTTACTACAGTTAATTATTTGTTTTCTATTAATGTTTATTTTGTGTTAAGGTATAGTACTTAATAAGCACGGATATTTTTGTTCCTAAGTTCTGGGTATCACCTGCTACCTACTCACTTCGCACTAGAATTTATCTACATTATGTCTACATAATTCTAAGTCCATTTGTAAGAAATCTACAGTTCTACACGCCTGGTGTTCTTGATAACCTTGTCGCAGATATTGCCGAGCTACGTGATGAAATACCAGTTTATGGAATAGTCCTCTGATACGGTAAGCGGTGAACCTGCTGCCCTACCGCGAAAAACGAGATTCGTAAATTTCGAGGATTTGTCTCTCTCACTCTAATGACGCATTCATTTAAGTGACAGAGAAAAATCCTCGAAATTTACGAATTTCGATTTTCGCGGTAGTAGGCCTGCATATGTCGCTGGACAGCTAACAGTTTCAGACTAACCTAACCGGACCAACGCACAAGGTGAAGTAGTGTGTGGATAAGAAGAAATTCACTCTGGTAGAATGAAATAGTTTGGTGCGAAGAGACATAAAATGCGAAAGATAGGCATTTTTAACATATAGACAAAATTTATATTCTAGTGCGTCATAAGGCTTTGATCCCACTGCGAGCGGGTAAGCTATGAGCTTTCGGTTATAAAAACGAACAAAAGATAAGCGCTCTGCGTAAATAAAAGACCCGGCGAAGTTACTCGCTCTCCTTTGAGCCCTAAATGTCGCCGTGTCTCTTTTGATTTTATTATTTTATTTTATTTTTTGGTTGTTTCTATAGTCGATAGCTTATAGCTTACTCGCACACGGTGAGACAAGTACCTAAAGCTCTTAACTAATTGTAGTAAGCTAAATTCAGAAGTGGGTCAGGAGAAATTCATACTTATCAAATTTAATTAGGTTATAACATAATTAATTATTACGATGAAAGCCTATGATACTTTATTACAAACGCAAATATAACTACTGTGTGTAAGCGAATCCTATTCGACATGTTCCACAGGATAAAGCGCTTAAGTAGTATGAGCAATAATGGAATAGCCGTGTTCGTACAGCTGTGAAATAGCAATGAAATGGAAGACCTTACCTGACGGCGGATTGTGGAGGCTCGTCGACGGACAGCGCGTAGCGGCGCAGAGGGCGACGTAGCGCCGACACGGGCACGGCGCGCGCGCCGCCGCCGCGCAAATCCGGCGCCGACCCGAACCGGGCCCGGCCTTTTTTCTCGGCGGTTCTGTGCATACACTCTACTCTACTATGACGGGTCAAAATGCTCTACATGATCTTGAGCAGGAAAGGAACAACCTCCATGCATTGCTCGCAACTTATCAGTTAAAAATTCAATAAGTTCTGTATATCAGACAAACAGGTTTAAAGTTGAGAGCGGAATACATTTAGGTCACTGCATATGAATGATATTAGTGATATTACTGCCAGCATTAATAGGAAATAGCAACCAAAAGATGGGCTGGTCAGGATCGGGGACTGTCGTAAATTTACTTTGCGGACCCGTTAATAAATTGTGTTGTTAAAAAAAGTCAAATAAGAGGTTCAACACAATTTATTCACGGCTGTTGAAAATAAGTAAACCAAAAATATTGATTCGCTGTGTACGAGTATAGAGCTGAAGCGTGAGTCCGAATTTGTTAAGAATACCCGTTCTGATGAAGTAAGATTTTTAAAGATGATTAAAATGAATGTATTACCTAGTGGAATGCGGCGGGCGATGCCTGAAGACCGGCGCAAGCGGCAGCGAGTGCGGCAGCGGCAACACATGAGGGAGACGATAGACGCCGAGTTGGTCGAGCCGCGCGGGCGCACACGGGCCGCGGCGCGGCACGGGCCGGGGCAGCGCTTGCGGCCGCGCCGGCGTCACTTTCGCCGCACTGTCCCGCGCCTCGAACGTCATTACGCATGCTGCCACTACTATAAAGCCTGTTTAGAAGGATAATTTGGGTAAGTTATATATTATTTTGTATTAGAAACTCGAGCATCTTACTACATCTGAGTAGATTGGTCCAGACCGAATGAGCTGCCGAGGATTTCGATTCTCAGTAAATAATTTTCAGAAAAACTTACTCATAGAGTGCGTGTAGTCACTTTTAAGCGTACGTAGGATCTTTGCTTGTAGGTCGAAAAGGATTTCTAAGCTTCTTATCTTCATTGGCATTTAAAGTCTATAACAGACAGTATAAGCAGTGTCCGAAGGGACG